>JAPYZA010003545.1:0-17907 GCA_030522685.1 Eupelmus azureus | reverse complement strand
GAGAGAGAGTGCAGTAGAAAATGAGAACCTCTGTCTCTGAGAGCTCAAGGTGAACGAGCTTCGTCGTGCATCGAGCCCGGCTGCTCGCGCCGTGTGTTGCGCCGGCTAACAGCGAAGCGAAAGGGAAAGAGAGAGAAAGAGAAGAATAGAGAAGGGTCCATCGTCCCTAATGCATTTGCTTCTACAGCAGAAGCAAGGGCAACAGCATCGCCGCAGCCGACGAAGGAAACTGCACCTTTCGCTTGACTTCAGCTTTACTCTGTCAGCCAGCTTTCTTCTTTTTAAAAGCTTTAGAATCGACTGGAACTTGGAAGTTCATTTGTTAGCTAGAAACTTGGGAAAGTAAGTACTTTCATTTTGGCTAGACACGACAACTGCAACATTAAATTATCGAAAGATTAAAACTTATACTTTATTATTTCTTTTTCCCTTTTAAACTGTTTTTGTTTGCTTTTTTGTATATTTTATAATTTATCTCTATTTTTAAGCTAAGATGCATACTTTTTAGATTTTATACATGAATCGTTGTGAACGCAGGATCTAAAAATCGAACAGCTTAGCTCGCGGGGTAGCGAGTGTAGGGGAGATAAGGCTAATAAATAGATTGATATATAGGTGAAACTGACCTCCCTTTGCAGAGCTGGAGATTGATAGAAAGATATGGAGCTAAAATAAGTATATACTCGTATACGTATACGAGGTAGGGTATGAGAGAGAGAGAGAAAGAGAGAGAAGCGATCGCTATAGCTTACCATGTAAATAATAGATAAATGCCTCGGTTCGAGTCCCTGCTCTAGGAAAAAGCTATAGGATATGAAATTTTCTAGTCTTCCTTTCCTCCCCTCTTTTGCTCTCTAATATTTCCTTTCTTCTTTCAGATTTCTTTCACTGATACGTTACAGCTCACCTTTTTTTCATGCATAGGTCAATAAAGTAACTAACAGTCTTTTAGATAATATTAAATGATTGTTAGATCAATTATTCATTAACGAAATACTAATATATAGACCGATCAAAAGAATTTCTAAAATGCATTTAGATTTTCATCGTTAACAAGGATATGTACCCAACAATAAAGTAAAATTTTATTTCTTGTTTCTATTAAAAATAAAGATTATTTCAGTCTAATTACAATGGTTAATTTATATATTAATTGATAAAATCACAAGAAGAAAAATATCAAAAGTATTTACAAATATTTAAAAAATTCTTTAATTGGAAATCTAATCAAGGAGCACCTATCGATCATTATTAACATATATTAATCTTCCAAAAACTAATTACGACTTTGATAGAACACCTCCTGATGAATCCTCACTGATAAATCAATTTAGTGGCAGTTGCGGTAGTAATAGTCAGGTGAGCAGCACAGATTCATAGAAATGAAAATGATTCTGTTTGTTCGCGGTAAAGAGACACTTACTCTCGCACACGCCCGTGTTTGGTTTCCAATATTTGCAGTCTTTCGCAAAATAGATTCCATGCATTGATTATGCGTCAAGAGGGTGTGCATATCGCCGCCAAAAGTCTATTAAAGTAACTATTAATTGTAGAATTGAGTTCAATAATTTTTACCGTGACATGAAATAAAATAGTTTCCAAGCTCGAGAGAAGGTATTCACGATAAGTATACCTGAGTGTATAAGCCTCAAAAAATTTAATTATCGTGATTAAAAACAATATAAGTAATTGTTTACCTTGTAATGCTCGCTGCAACTCAACGAACAACAAGTATGCTAAACTCTACTTTATCAACACTTTCTTCGCTTGGATGTATCACTTCATAGATCATGGCAGAAGAAAATAACAGTTCATTGCTGTTGCAGCAATATTTTGCAACAATCTTTATAAAATATCATGTAAAACAGAGGGCGTCCAAGGTTTACCGTTATATTCAATTAATTTTCACCGAAAAATTTTCTCCGTGCATTAACTTCATAAAAAAATCTGAATTCATATTTGATAAGTCAATATACTTAAAATAACAAGTGTATATGCAACATATGTTACAATTGATTCATTACATGATTCTTTATACTTTTATCTTATCCAAGTTCAAGCGAGTAGATAACAAAATTTAAACACTGTATGTAGTATATTTTTAAAAAATATGTTGATTATAGTGACCTTTAATAAATTCAATGATATGAAAAATGAATCTGATAAGATTTATGATAAAACAAAAAAAAGAATCTGTGTTTTTAATCCGAAATAATCTAAGTGAATGTGCACTTTAAAAGCTGAATCGAAGGAAATCCCTGTTTTCATCGTCAATGATGTCAATAATGTAAACAAGAGAAAGGGATTTAGAGGTAAGAGAAAGGTTAAGCAGAATTAAACACAAAGTATTGGAACGAAATAGAAGTGTGCATTAGTGAATTATCGGAACGAAGTAGAAGTGTGCATTAATGAATTATCGGAAGCTGGACAGACCGTTTTCGATTAATAATCTATCTGCTCACGTAAATTTGATATAGATAGGTAAAGATGGAATAAAAATATTGATTTTAAAAGATAAATTATTTTTTTAATAAAAGTTATTTGCATGTGTAAAATATTTTTCAATAAAAATTACCATTAAATTTACTTTAACAGTTTAACATGTATTAGTTATCTGTGTATGTTTAATACGTATTTATTAATATTTGAATAAATCTCGTTATACACTTGAAGTATAGAAATTCTTTGAAGCACCGAAAACATAGTATTAAACAGACTTTATCTGTTACTCAGTTTATTTATCTTTTATATCTTCATATTCTTCATATTCTTTATCTAGAGTGTTTGTGTTTATTTTCGAGAAATTTTTCACGTTTTAGCATTTCAACATCGAGGTTCTACAGCATGCCAGAAGAAAGAAGTAGCCTCTTGAAATTTAAACAATAAATGTAAGTCCAAGACTGGAAAGGCCAATCCTGACACACCAAGCGTGATTTTTCCCGTACCGAATGGAAGAAAGATACGCGTAGTAGCAACGCAAAAAAAGACGGCGGGGGAAAAAGGAAGAAAAACGGAAAGAGTGGAAGAGAAAGAGAGTAGGAAACACGGAAGGGGCGTGGAGCGCTGGTGCAGGGGGCAGCGGCACAATAAATCACCGGATCGCAAAATCCAGGCTCCGCTGTATCGTGCTTCCTGCATCCTGGCGAGCGGGCGCGTTGCTGCGCGGATCCGCGACTTTTCTCGATATAGGAGAGGCTGAGGGACGTATAACGAGACAGTTCCTTTCGCGCAGCCGCGTACCCGATTTTCCTCTATGATTGAGAACTTCATTCGGCTACCCTCTGGATATTTTTTGCTTCTTTGACCGTGTCTAGTCTTCTTTTTTTTATCAGCAGCGATGGAAAAGACAGTACAGAAATATTATGGTACAATGAGTTTTATGATAGGACACTTGGATTGTTGTCTTACATTTTTTTTAAAACTTTTATTTTTCTTATAGTCTTATTTGTTAGTTTAAATAACTAATAATAATGTTTATGTTTGTTTATTTGAAAAATTAAAGTAATTTAAAAGTGCATGAATTTTGATCATTCAATACTAGGCAAAAAAATATTCATACATTAAAGCAACACTTGAACCTTATATTTTTAATTCTTAATCATTTAGTCGTCCGTGTACTATAAGTAGAATATTAAGGTCCTATACCAATTGACTGACTTAATTTGAAAGACAGACATAATGAGATCTTAGACCTTCGTTTAGACTTCTTACTTGTTAGGTTTTTAAAATCAACAATAGAAAAATCTTTTTTAACTCAATGTTTTCTATGGAAAATGTTTCTAAAAGTATGTGGGGCCTTCTAAGGTCCCTACACCCCTAAGCAAAAGAGCATCCTTAAGGACAATATTATAAAAATAGAGCTTTTGAATAGGTAAATCGTCTTCATAGATTGGCTTTCATAAATTTGCTTTCAAATATCCGGAGAAATTCTTAACGAGAATCCCGTTCAATCGGCTAATGAAAATCATTTATAGCCGGGAGCGCGGCCGGACGCGCGCATAGGAGTCGTAAAGAGGGTCAAAAACATGGCGCGCATAACCGTAATCCCCCTCCGAGCGAAAAGTCCGTAAATAAACTTAAAAACAGACGATACGCGATCGATACGCGAAACCGAATAAACGCACACACAAACCGGACCCAGAGCATATTTAGCGAGCCTTTTACGCGCGCGCTTTTTTTATCTGCCTTAAAAATTCCCTTACATAAATCCTCCCGCGAAACGAGAAACAGAGACGGAGAGAGAGAAAGGTATTACCCATACGTCAAACAAACCGTGGACGGGAGTGGGGGGGCTTTAAAAAACATTTCCGGTTTTTTTTTTTTTTTTTTTTTTTTTTTTTTTTAATTTTTCCATAGAATGTACTTGAGAGTCACCAGGACTTTTTGTAAATCTTTTAAAATAGACATTGCCGAGATATTTCTGTTTGCCATGCTCACGACTTTAGATCGTCGTAAACTCTTAAAATTTTTGAAAAAGATATTTCTATTAAATCGCTACTTTTTATTTGTACCCAACAGATTTTACAGTTTAAAATTGAAAAATATTTACTACTTTTACGCCAAGTCCAGTGAGCATCATGGGGTAGAGGAGGAATTATTATTTTCGCTGAAATTTATTTACTAGCCAGCCAAAACAGCATAAAAAATACACACATGTCGTAAAAACAAAAAAGTCCGGCATAAATCGTCGGGCACGAGAAGCGAGAAAAAGTACGAGAGATAACGAAGCCGGGACACGAAGATGGCGACGATAAAACCTGGCGCGGCGGCAGCGCGTAGACTCTCGTTGAGCCTGGTCATGGTTGCGGAATGCGCGCGCACACACACGCGAAAACAGCTCGGTTGTTTACCAAAACCTTGCTCCTGCGAAACAAACACGTGCTCTCTGTCTTTTTTACTTGAAAGCAAAAAGCATAGGGAAAATCATCGCGCGCGTTTCGATAAAGCGGAAAAAGAGGGGAGCTCGGTAAAAGGCCGCTGTGTATATATCGGTGCAGAAAGTGAGCGCAAAAGCCAATATTTACAAGATCTAGCGGACGGTGAAAAGAGCGAGGTGGAAGGAGGGAGGAGAGAGCGAGAGATAATGGCTTGGAGATAGGAGCGACAGAAGAAATAAAAAGCCCGATATCTGCGATAACGCGCACGCATGTTAATGAGGGGAGCTTGATGTCCGAATACAAATTTTTTTGCTGTTTACGCGTGTAGCCGCGCGTTTTCTTTCGGCCTTTTTCTCTCGGCTTTTGCCTGGGATGTTCTTTCCTCCTAAGCTAAAAGGCTAATTTATTGCTCTCGCTTGAGTTCGTTCTCGCAGATGATTCATAAAATTTGAGTAGTTCATAACAAATAAATTATATTTTTATATTGTTGATTAGTTACTACTGACTTATTAAGATTAAATATATATAAATAAACTTTGCATGATACTATTGTAAATGAAAAATATTTTTAAATGGAAATGGGACATGTTTTGATATTAATTAAATTGGGAAGCACCTATTATACTTATAAATATTGAAGCTATTATTCAACATAACTAAAAAATCTACGACAATCGTGTGCGCAATATAATACATTCCTTTTACATAACATAATTACCGAGAGCATAACATTTTAAATATCTTTTTCTCTTGAAAAACAAATAATACTCGAGCTCATTAATTTAACCATTTTTTCAAATATAGGATCTTATGATTCGACCATATTATGTATTCAGACAAGTAAGGTGCACCTGCCATACAACAAATGATTAAAGATAGGGTAATAATTATTACTAAAATATAATAGTATAAAATAATAAAAATTTATCATTTAATCATTCGCATAATTTAAGGTACTGCTCGATGAAATTATGTGTGCTATATTGAGTATAAGCTTTTTATTTTTGTACTTCAGAATTGGACGGTGCTCATACTCCTAGGGTTTCGGACTCGCTAGCATGTACATCCCCTCTTTTCTTTGTAAGGATATAAATAGCCGAAAAATCAAGTGTTCCAAGACTGGTTTCTTTCCGCTGTATACGCACGCGTGCCCAATTGTTCGCCGATCGCTCTTTGACCAGACAAAAAGGCAATGTGGTGTTGGTAAACACTTTTTTTTTGCACTCTCTTCGCACCTTATCTGAATATCAAAGGAGTAAAAAAGAGCAAGAAAAAGAGAAAGAGAGAAAGAACAAGAGGGGAAGAGAAGAAGAGAGTGAAGAAGGATGCATAGGGTACAGGTTCTTTTTCTGTTGGCAGATCGACCTTGACCTTGAAGTTGGCCAGCTGCAGGCTACATTCTTCATGCGTCCCGCGTGCCTACGAAGGTACTCTGTGCACTTGCACTTGCACTTCTCTCACAGTGACGTTCTTTCTTTCTTTCCTTCTTTCTTTCCCCACCCTTTACCGTCTGGTTTACCTTCTTCCTCCTTCGTCTCCTTTCAATCTTCGTTCACCTGCCGCCACACTTGCCTTTCTTTCTTTTCTCTCTTTTTTTTTATCTAATTGCACTACACCTTGCACTTTGCTGCTTCATTTCTTTCTTTCGCTTTATATCTTTTTATTAGTTTTTTCTTATCCTTGAAAAATTATAGACGTATTAAAGTTATAATAAAACTAATAATTTATAGGTATACACATTTTTAGGTATTAATCTTGCTTTCGATAATTATACAGTATACTTCTCTCCAAAGTTCAATCACATTTTCAACATTTCATTTTAATTATCCAGCTTCTCTATGTGTATACATATTGAAGCTTTAGTTCATTTTGGTTTTATTGCTTCAGGTTTAAGTAGGTATATACAAGTATAAATTAACTAATGTTTCTTCGCCTACTCTTTTATTAGAAAATCATTTATAAGCCATTGCTATGATAAATTTTTAATTTTTATTTGTTTATAAGTTCCATTATCATATACCTATGAAGACATATACAGTTGAAAGAGTAACTAGTTAACTTTTGTAAAAAGTATTAGCATGATTAGTTTTCAGAAAAAATACTAATTTAAGAAAAGCGAGGAAAAAGAGGGGAAAAAGATAGGAAAAAGCGAAAGAAAAATTTGCAAAGCCAGTGCTGTAGGTAAGTTTGAATGATTAGCCTTCACGGTATCGGATAAAAATGTTTGCCAGCATAAAAGAGGAAGCGGAAGGAAGGAAGGGGGTTACGAAGGGGCGCAATCCGTCGGCTTGCACTCTCGAGAAACTAGTGGGCTGCGAGCGAACGAGCGCACGTCTTCTAGACTCGGAAGCTGGAGGCAAGCGAGAGAGCAGGCAAAGGCAGGAGCCCCGAGCTGCAGGAGCGAGAAAGACGAAGGAGCGATGCTCGCAAGACTTATGTAGGAGAGTTACCGAGCGAATTTCCATCGCGACACTGACAAGTAACGCGAGCTTTGCTCTTTTATCATTGCGTACATTAAAATATACTGCCCGCTCTCTCGTGCGCCGCCGCCGCTCGAGTTAAGGGAAGAGCGAGGAGCCAGCCTTTTTCCCTGCCTCTCTCGGCTCCGGGCTCTGCTTTGCTCGATACCCAGCCGCGACGCCAGCGCAGACACACCACAATAAGAGCGCCCAGATAAAAAGTATCAAGGCTCGGGCTTTCTATAAATTTTTGTTATCTCTGCTACAACTCTAGAGCTCCCTTACCCTTCCTGCTTTCTCCACCGTCTTATGCCCTCGCGAGTTTTATTTTACTTTTTCGCTTTTTTTATGAGCCAATGTAAACCACCCAAACTGCTCTGCGCGCTAGATATTTTCACTATGCTTTCATGATTTTTCATGTCTCAAAGAGAGGGCTTTGGGTACTGATGTTTTTGGAATTCTTTTTTTTTTTAGTGAATTCTAATGTTCTTTAAATTTCCAATATAGTACATATATAGTTTTTAGAATAATGTCTCTATGTACGTAAACCCTATCTAATGATATTTGCATAAAGAATAATGCTTTTTAAATATAAATTATAATATATAAATTATAAAAAATAAATTCATAAATTATCGTTGTTTGAATACTTTCTAGACTTATGTGATTCGTATAAAATATTAAAATAATATTTTCCAAGTGCTAATAAGTAATTTTTTTATTAAATTTAACTTTTATTATATTTCAAAAGGCGTTTGTCTAACTTATTCTTGAACGCTTAAACTTCTACTCTTTTGAGAACTTGCGTGCATATTTCTCGAACAAAAGACTTTCTTAAATTAAGTACGTTGAAAATGAAACTTTAAAATGAATTTTATTCAGTTAACACAAAATAGAAACTTGGGCTTGTTCCAGTGATAATTAGAATAAAAAATAACGCATTAAAAACTATTAAAACGCTAGAATCAACATTTCGGTAAAAAATAAAGTTTACAAATTTTTCGGGCTTTGTCAGCTGCGGACATTGCTCATTCTTCCTTTTATCTCACCCCTGCATACAGACGTGTGTTTGTGTGGTGTCGCGTTAGCGGATGCGCCAGGCGGTTACTCTCGAGTGCGCAAACATAAGCACGAACGACGCAGTCGCTGGGCTCGTGCATCTGGAGCCTGTCCAGAAACAGAAGAAGCCACGTACGTGCACATCGGCAACCTGTAGATGCACAAGCCTTCTCTCTCGTTCGTTCGAATCTCTCACGGTGGTAATCTTTTATTTCGCTCGCAGCTTTGTTTTTCCCAACATTTTTTATTTATATTTCGTTTCATATATTTTTAGGAGACTCGTTATTTTTGCACTGCGAATGTATTGTTGCGGGAAAGTAGCAAATTTTTAGTTTGCTCAAGGTGACCTACGCTTGATAAACTGTTTTTGCGTTTAGAAAGTTAAGATTGCTGTATTGATATTTTTTTCGGTTAAGAGCTAAAATAGAAAAAATATTATTGATTTATTTATAAACGCAGTAAAATTCTTCCTCAAACAGAAATTAATTGTTACTGGAATCTCGAAATCTTGAAAAGAAATGATAACAGGATATTATGAAGCTGCTAAAACGGCGACATTGGCAAAATTTTAGATTATTTTCTATAAATATTTTCATTTATTTTTTTCTAACTTTTTTAATGAAAAAATAGCCTATAGCAAAATCCAAGTGAAAAGTTAAGAATTTTCAAAAATTGTTAATATAAAATTTAATGTTTAAACATTTTTGATATAATTCAATTTTAAATATGAAAGTTTTACACCTGTAGACAAAACAGTGATATTTTGTAAATAAAGTTTTTCTTCAACTGTAGCGATTAAACTAATTTTCGAGTTTTAGCACTCCAAACGTCCATAAAAAAATAACTAGGAAATTCCAGCATTGTTACATGGAGGAGGTATGCAAGACTGCATAACTAAATGGAAATTTATGCACTGATTCGACTCTTGCCCCAACAGAGTTCATTGGCGTATGTAAGGGTCGGAATTAAGGGCAGTCAGCACGGAGCTCCGAGTTTCGCCATTTACGATAGGTACATAACGAGGAGGGGACGAACAAGATTCGTTATTTAACTGGCCCAATTCCATCAAGCTGAAATCCTCGATATCTTTTTTTTTCAACAACTGATTCTACATGACAATTTTAATCGGTAATAAGGGAATGCTATTTAAAAATCGTTTATTTTGTTTTTATTATTAAATTTATAAAATAACTTTCTTTACTAAAATTTAAAATTTTTAATTATTTCTTTAAATTTATTGTATCAATAAAAAAACACGTTAAATTCATGCAAAAATCATAAATAAATAAAATAATAGTCAACTTTGCTTGCAAAACGTACTGTATAAAGAAAAAACGAGAAAAAGCGACATTTTAACTTTAAAATAAATATTCTTTTTCGAAAAATATCAGTTTGTCGTAGCAGAGGAAGATAGAGTGAAGCATCGCGGGAGAAGAAGCGCAAAGTAGCAACGATAATAAATATCAAAGCGCATAAAAATTAAATTTTTCGCAGAAATTATTTCCTCTTGGAAGGTGCACGAAAAGTATGTTTTATCTGTCGAGTGGACGGCGTCTCTCGCATTTTTTATCATTGGTTGATACTCTGAATAAAATTTGTTTGAAAGCGGATTTCTAATGGGAGCGAGAGTAATTCTCTGTTTGTGATTATGACTTTTATGTTAACAGTAATTATGCTAATTATTTTCGAAGCTGCAAACAATATTTTGAATTTTCAAATTTTATTAAAACTAAATGGAATGTAATAATTAATTAATTAATATGTTATCATTTAAGGTGAGGTAATAAAAAATAATAAATTATCAATAAAACTAATTTGTACAGCTAGAAAAAATGAAACTGGCAGCGATCCAACACAATTTCAGGTGAATATGTACCACCCAATTTAAATCAAGATCAATTTAGCTCTATAGAGTACAGGTAAAAAAGTAACAGAAAATGCCCTATCTCACCGATAAAAGAACGAATACAAGTTAGAAAAGCGAGAAAGCAGGAGATCAATGCAAAGCGTATGTACGAATTTAGATTCGCGTGTAAGAAAAAAAAAGGAAAAAGTGTAGGGAGATGTAGCGAGGAGAAAGAAGGGAAAGCTCTAGCGGCGTCGCCGCCGCAGCTGCAAAAGCGTCGGCGGAAGGCACAAAGGGAAAGAGCAAGCCTCCTGCTTAAAAATTCAATGCATTTCAAATGGGCCGGGGAGAATCGTCGCCCGGTGCCCGCGGGCCAGCTTGCCGTTCCCATTTTGCTCGGCGGCCGGCCGCGGACGATTCAGCTTCTTGAATTGTCGATATACCCGCAGCATTGCAGCTTCCGCATAACGTCTTTCAGGCGAAGAGGGCATAAAGTGACCTGTTTGTCTTTGCTCGATAGAGCGACTAATCGCTTTGATCGCGGATCTACAGAAGAAAAGGGGTATATTTTAACTTAAATTATGTATTTTGGAGCTTTTACTATGCATTAGATCGAGACGATCACTTGCTTATGCATTTTTTTAATCTTTCTTTTAAATATTAAGAGTTTCAAACAGGCAAGTGATTTTAGTTTTAATAATTTAGATACTGTTCAACATTTACTCTTCCGACAATTTTACGACATACAATCACCATAAAAAAATCTAAAGCACAAACACGATATGAATTACAGCAATCTTAAAATTGACATCCTCTTTTGTAACAAAACTTCTTTTAAAAAACTGGTGCCGCGTAAATATTTTGATCTTTATATATAATCTAATTATGCAAGTCAAAACCTTTTAAAAATCAAGGATAAAACATAATAATACGGTATAATAATATGTATTATACAGATCTGATAATCCGCATCAGGTAAGAAATAAGTAGTTAAAACAATTTAATGTACAAGTATCTATTTAAAATAGCCAACAAAAAAAAACTAAATAATTATGTTAAAAAGTCTACAGGTTACATAAAGTCAGTTATCAAGTAGTTATCAAGTAGAGCACAGTATAAAAAACAGTTTGCACGGCCCGACGTGTACTTTGTTTCAGCATTTATTTAAATACATTTTAATCACGCATAAAATATTACAGAATAAACTAGGGAGTGATCACACACTGTAATTTATTGAAATAAGTTTTATTGTTTTGTTATTCGATACTAATAAAAACAAATGACACCACCTCAGGCTGCTTAAGGATTTTACACTTCTTCGAAAAAAAAAAAACAAAGAAATCCTAAATCAGCCATGATAATTGGAAATAAAAAGATAAAAGACAAATGTCAATATAATAATGAAAAGAAGGAATGCGGGACCTGTGCTCATTAAAAAGCAAAAAAGAAAAAACTGATAAGGCTTGTAAGTCTCTGATAAAAAAATAGAAAAAATTAATAATCGGGTGAGAGTAAGTACAAGAATAAAATAATCGAATAAGAATAGAAATCCGATAACAAAAAGGTTGTAAAGTAGATATTGAAGGTAAAAAATTTAAGGAAGTATAAAATAAAAGAAAGTCTATTAGATTTAGTTAGCCAACTCGAAATCGACAAACTTCTAATTTACTTGTTTCAAATGAAAGAAGATCTGATTACCGAAAGAATGACATCCACAAGATCTTATATTTGTAGCTAAAATTTAAAAAGCAATCTCAAGAACCAGAAATTTTGAAATTAATAACACAGATGTGAATTGGTAATTCAATAATGGTAAACTTATTTATAAGCTTTTCACTTTTTAGCTTGGAACATTTCCTACGAAATGTGCATCGAAGGAACAAAGGAACTTGTTCCACAATCGATACCGCCGATGATGGACACAAAAAGAAAAGAAAGTAGAGTTCAAATAAAACCGCGAGTCAACGATTTAGCCCTAGCGCTTTCTCTCCCCCTCTGCTAAGGGAGGAAATGAAAGGAAATAAAGAGGCTGCATGTGGCCGAGGATGAGAGTGGGAGGTCAGCGAAGTCCGCGGGATTATCGAGTAGCAAAGAAAGAAGAAGGAGAGAAGATGGAGTAGGAAAAAAAGGCACCATCAAAAGGGAGAAAGGAGAGAGAGAGAGACAGAGACTTTGATAACCCGGGGCTATCGCTTCCGCATCGTGAACACGCCTCGAAAATACCTATCTACCGGAAGTGCTTGTGTAGTATAAACTGTGAAGGAGAGGGAAGTGGGGAGTAGTAGAGCTGGAGGTGGAGGAGGAGGAAAAACCAGATGCCTCGATTGCGGGTGGCTGTGTGCCTGGCAGAACGTGCCAGATATATATTCTCGAGAAGGACACGGAGAAAGGACCGCTGCTGCTTCTGCTAGGTAGAGTGCAGACTTACAGAGGTAACCGAGCGAGCCGATGCGATGTGATGTGCCTAGAAGGAGATTCCAGAGGACGGATAAAGGGATTTATTATTGGAGAACAGAAGGCCCATTTAATGAGAGAGAGAGAGAGAGAGAGAGAGAGAGAGAAATTGAACTAGCAGTCGACGTCTCGTGATTATTATTATTGGAATGACTCTGGCAGAGAAAGCTGTATTAACAGCAGTGCTTTAATCATTCAAAAATAATTTGTTCGCTCTCAATCGCAAAACAAAAAGAATTCAATTATATCAAATCTTTGATACCAAAAACTGCCAAGATAAGATTAGTAGAAAATTACATTTAAAACTTATCAGATAATTGCAAATAAGCTGAATAAAAAGTTTTATTTTTTTCAACAATAATCAATTTTATGATTCTGTAACGCGAAAAATAAGCTTTAATACCATAAATGAAGATAAAAAGCAGAACAAAATAGAAAGAAACGAGAGGAGCGGATGAACGGTTTAAAAAGTAATAGCGAGCGAAAATGTGCATTGAATGCAATGAATTAAACAATGAATGTCACTTTATCGGAAAGTAGATAATAGTGAAGAGCGCTCACAAGTGTGAGGAAGAAAATGCAAGTAAATTTCTTACAGTGCTGGCATAAATTTCTTTGACAACTGCAGATAAAAAGCTTATTTGAATGACAATCATTTTTAAGCTGTATTTAAAACTGATTAAGCGTAGTTAAAGCTTTCATGACGATTTCGGTAGAAAAACCATTAATAAAAGCATCTTTTCGGGTTAGTATAAAAAAAAAATATTTCATAAAAATTAATTAAATCAGTTGGTAACATTTTGTTCTAAAGATTGTATATTTTACTAGAAGCTGAACGATATCCGGCTTTTATGACATACATTTTTTATTGCCGTTTAAGATTTTACATTGATTTCTACCTCACCCTTTCAGTTGACCCTTATCGAACAAATTTTTGAGGAATTGTAAAACTTGTTACTGACACTAACTGCCACGTTTTCGGGCGTGACAAATTAAATTTATTCATATTTTATGACGACTTCAAATGAAATTTCTTGGCATTAAATTAATTTGTTTCAAAATATTTGAATAAAATTTTTCTATTTTTCATTACTTTTTCGGAATCAAATGGTTAAACAACATTAATTTATATATTGAAAGTTCAGAATTTGGAGAACTGAACAGAATCAGACCTGTAATGTCTTTGTTACCGCAATAATAAGTTAATTCATATTTTTTTATTTAATTTTTAATTTGCCTGTCAGTTCTCTTCTTGAATAAAGAACAACTAAGCATTAAAAATTGGATAACAAAGGAAGGTTTTACATAGGCTCAAATAAACCTTGAAGTTCGTATGCAAGAAAAGTATTTATCAAGAAAAAAGCTATAACTTGCTCCAGTCGAAGCTGGAACAGTTAAAGCCCACCTCTCGAATAACATCACACCCAAGTTGTCCAAGTTCAAGAGAGAAATCGGAAATACCTATAACAGCATCGCTGCATGCTACTGCAGCTGCCATCAGCTCTGCTGCTGCCGAGGCTAGGGATATACATCCTAGCCACTGAACTAGACTTTGACAACTCGAGTATACGAGAGGTGGACGGGGGAAGGGCAATGGCGAAGATTTAGATATAGATAGAAACAGCTACCACTTCAACAACTCCAGGACTAGTCATCTCGTATGCAAAGACAATACTGTAATCAATATCTCCCGCCCTTTTCTCTCTCTCTCTCTCTCTCTCTCCCTCTCTCTCTCTCTCTCTCTCTCTCTCTTTCGACCCTTCTGTTTCCGAGTTCCGAATGCAAAAGAAAATGAGAGCTCGCTGGTGCGAGCTTTTTCAGGTCTTTATACTTTCCTTTTCGTATGTAACTTTAATGATAACATCGATGTGAAAAAGTGAAGAGGCGAACCTCGTTATATTCTTTCTTTTACTCTTTTACATTCTCCTTTTTTTACCTTTGCGACACGACATCAAAGTCGCAAAGAGTGTACTATCTCTCGCACGTGCGCTTTCAAAGGTTATTGACTTTGGTCGCGGCGCGTACACTTTGAGGTTATGAAATCTTTCGGCGGCGACGTCGTTACGCAGCCTGTATCTTTGACGATCGCGTAGTCGAGTGCGCTAAGGGGACGCCAGGCAGCTTGTTTGCTCAAATTACAGGTAAACTGTGCGATTTCCCGTCCAAGTTTTCGAACCCAGAAGGAAGTTCCTTCTTGTTTGATCTTACTTTTTTCGTATCTTTATTTTGAAAGTTCACCATTGTTGTCCTTAAAAATTGCGAAACGTAATTGTGTCGCTTAAAAGCTTTGTTGGGAGCTCAAAGAATTCATGAAAAAGCGATTTATTGAACCTGACTGTTCGATAAATTATTTAAATATTCAAGAATTGTAAAAACTGACATATTACAATGAAATTAAATATTAAAAAATTTAAATCTATTTTCTTCATCAAAAAAATTATTTTCGACTGAATAGATCTTATACTTTAATTTAATTTATATACAACGTATTTTGGAGATCCTTTTATTAAAATTCATAGAATTATTATAAAGTTGATATTTAATAGAGATATCACATCGAGACTAAATGCACGAGTCCATTTTTGAATAATCATTTCCCGACCCGTTTCGATAAATCCACTATAATTAAAAAAGAAAAACAAAAAAAAAATCAGGAGAAGCCACCGAAATTTTACAAAAATATCAGCTAATGTAAATTTAGAACAATTTTTACAGTACTTATCTTTTGTCAAGTGAATCTTTTAAAAGCACAAAAATAAAGAGCAAAAGTATTCGATACTGAAAATGAGGCTTTATTAAAATGAAAACAGGAAGAAAATTTGCATTCTCAAAATAAATTTTCGAGATAAAGCCTACGCGGATTTTCGAATGCAACGTCTGGCACGGAGGAAAAAGCAAAGCGACACACGTACGTAGAAAAAGACGAAAGAGCGTTCGGCAAAACGCATATCGGACGAGGTGATTATTCGAGCGTAGCGAATCCAAGGTAATTCAGATCGAGCAAAGCGAGCGCTTGGATGACGGGCGGCGGCCACACGGCGCTTCGGCTTCGCTCGCGCGCAGGGTTATAAATAAACGCGCGCTTGCCAGCAGCGCCGTGTATTTACACTGCAACGCATCGAGCGTTTTCGTGCGCCGACGCCATTATAAGCGCGTGCGGAATATAACAACCGCGGAAGATTCACTCGGTCTGTGATGCAGGTAACCTTGTGGCCAGGCAACGCTGCCTGCTGTGACGTAGTCACGGTCAGACGGCTTAGAAACTCTGCGGCCACCAGGAGACTCTGTGCTGGAGAGGAATTGCTTCATTTTAAACGGCTCAGCTGCAAAGCCATTTTAATGGGAAATGTAATAGTTACAGTGTATAATTACAATGCATTTCTGTCAGGCTTGAGCTTGGTCTCAATATGGGCATTGCAGGTTAACTGGTAAAAGAAGTTATAGTGTTGCAATTTTAGGATTTTCCTTGAATTATCAAGGCTAATTTGTCAACAATATAAGTAGAAACCGAAGTATTTGGTTTAAGGACCTTGCGAGCCTTGTACAATCAACTAAACCAGTATGAGAAACAAGGCTGAGAAAAAATTTGAAAATCGATTATTCAAGTCTCGTGAAGTAAGTATCCATGAACGTTTTCAGTCGAGCGGTCGTTGACACGGTCTAATACGCGTCCACGTGAAACGATTTTATAGGGGACGTTGGGAAATTACGTTATGGAAAAATAGGGTTATACGTTATACGTAATTTCTCAACCCTAGGCATGATATCTGGAGCATACCCTGATTAAATCTAGAATTACGTTGATGAATAATTTATTTTTCCATTTTTTTATTATAAGGTTTTTACATGTTGAACAAAACAATGATAGGTAACATATACTTCAATAGTATATTACGTTACTGCGGACAATATACACAAGAATATGTCGTACGTAAATCCAGCGCTAATTTCTCGTATCTTAAGCGACATCGTAAACACGTTCAACGACGTAACTAAACAGCTACCTCCATAGTTTATGCTCGTTATTACAGATACACGAATAACTCACAATCAGATCGATTCTAAAAGCACTATAACGCAGTAGGGCGAACATAAAATGTAGCCCAGAGACCTCTACAAAATCTAGAAATAACGAATTTTTATTTGACTAATGTAATGTCTTCTTTTAAATAAATATAACTTATTCAATTGTCATATAATTTTATAATTTTTTCAAAATCATAGTCTCGATCATGTTTTCTTACAAACGAGAAAGTTCTACTAATGCTCAAATAGAAATTAATCAATATTAATTTTGCTTAAACTTAAAATTTTCTTAGATCCAAACTTGGTCCTAATTCGAAGTTAACTAACAGCCACAATGTTAATTAATCAATCTAATTTGACCCTATTTGATTTTCTACTCGAAAATTGACAGCTTAAGAAACAAATTTCATTATCATCGCAAACATATTATTGCCGTCAAGTTTAATTAATTCCCAATGAAGTAATCATCATTCATTCTCAGCTGCCGCAATAAATTAGCCCGACCCCCCTCCTCTAGAAAAAGGGATCAGGGCGCGAAAATTTATAACCCCGCCGGGCAAACAAATAAAAACAAGCTAATAAAGTCTAAAAGCCAATTCTGACGCTTTCATCAGGCCTGCAAGCCCGGCAGTAATCTTCCGTTCGGGCGTCGGCAGCGCCCGCTGCAAGATTCGTCTCAAATTACTCGAAAATCCGGCCCTTAAAAAAAAAAGAGAGAAAGAGACTCAACCCCACGAGGCTCGGGCTAGACGAGGGGTTGCCGCAAGCGAAGGGTCCGCTTAAAGAATTTACACGCTCCTGCATGCGCAGGGCTACCTCGGTATTATCATGAGCGTAAACTATATGGGCGCGTGCGTCTATTTTCAGATGCTAAAGTCGCTTTTTCATTTTCTTCTCACGCTTATTATTCGCTAACCTTTTTAATCTTCTGCTTTCGCAATCCGCTCGGTTTTTCCTAAATAGATGATTTGTCATTGGATTATTTTAATACTGTTGGAGCTTGTAATATTGATTGCAGTGGTTTTTTTGAATTTTAAAAATCTACGCTATGAAATTCTCCAAATACAATTCCATCATTGAATTTTTCTAAGTTTTGTAGATGTAGAAATAAATAACATTTCGCTAAAAGCACAGCGAATAAAAATCGCAGCAAGCAAGGCCTATTCTCGAGAAAGGCAAAACGACA
>JAPYZA010003544.1:0-27848 GCA_030522685.1 Eupelmus azureus | reverse complement strand
ATAAAACCAATGCTAAATTATGTACATTAACTGATGAATTTTCAACAGCTTTTTTATTCACTCTTATCTGTGTGAACCGCACAATCTATAAATATAGCTATGCATATGACGAAAATAATCCTTTCTCGATGTATCTGAATCGCATTTCGGTTTTATTTTAAAAGCATAACTAAAATATTAAACCGTTCGCTTAACTTCTTTTTCCACCAAAATACACCTGTTTTATCTCCATTCATTCATTACACGACTTTTCATTGCACTTTTCACAAATCTTTCGAATGATAAAGTTTCACATAATCCGCTAAAATAAAAAACAGTAATTTCCCATCACCTATCACATAACAAGATCCAGCCCATTCCATTTCCAAAGCAATCGCCCCTTTCATCTCGCGATAGCACGAGCGAAGCCTATACCCATCAAACTCTCAGCCCTGCCTTCGACTCGCCTGCAAAATCGTCGTAATCCTTTCCACGAGCGCTCCGCGCGTCATTTACATTGCGTCGGTCTCCTCGACGCGAAGAAAAAGGCAAGTAGCAGTAGAAGAAGAAGAAGAAGAGCGGAGCCTAGACACCGGAAAAGAAGGACGACACGACAGCACTCGGAGTATCGATTTTATCGGCTGCCGCGACTCGCTGAATTTTTCATGTCGGCCCGTCGAGCTCCACGGCTCGTCGAGTGTGATTACGTTTTCCCTTATCTTCGGCTCGTGACGAAAATAAGAAGAGCCGTGCGCGCGCGCGCGCGTAAAACGCATCGCCGGCGCGGCATTGGTTTCACGCCGGGGAGATTGAAATTTTATGCAAGTGCGAGCGTCGTCGCAGTCTTTTTTATTAGTGTGTTATTTATGAAGGGTGATAAAGCCGAGTTACGAGTGGGCGAATTTCGCTTAAATTACTCTTGATTTTTTAACGCTGCTCTTGCGAATGAAAATTTTATGCGCGCCTTGATGTGCGGGGTATCAATTTTCTATAGGTTTGCCGATGTATTATTTAAGTATGGGGAAAGTTTGTAGTTTTTTGGGTGTATTGAAATTGAGTAAACTTTGTTTTAGAAAAATGTTGATATGTTCGAATTTTGAAAATTAGAAAGATCAAACCTTGGTTCAGGATTATTAAAGTATTACGCATACTTCCTCCAAATCAATCCGCCAAAACTTACCTGGAACAAAAAGAAATAAAGCTTATTAGCACATGACATATTAAAAATGAAATATATTAAAATTAAATTCGTGTGTATTCATTAAAACAAAAATACGATTTTGTTCATTATAAATTTCATCAATATACACTTTAATAAATTCATACATGACGCAAAACCGGTATATGATAATAATTTTAACTTTATAGACGAGCAAACGAAAATGATCACTTAAAACCACCCAAAACGATCATCAATCCCACAACACACGCTACTGCACGAAACCCGGCAAATAATATTATTTCCATCGTCGATTCGCTCTCCTCATTCATCTGCATCCCGAATCCATTAACCGCAAATAATAAAGCCAGCACATTCACACCCGAACTCCAACGCCACAATTATCCAAATGACGTAAGAGAAAAAGCTCGAGCAAACAATCGGCGACGCTCATCGATAATTCAGCTCGCTCGCGCGCCTCCTCATCGACAGCACCAGCAGTTGACAATAATAATTAAAGCATGTACACATACACACACTCGGCGAAACCCCGCAGGCCTCAATTATGCGCAATAACAAACAAAGCAGCTCCCCAATCGATTTCCACTGCTCTCGTCTAATCGAATTAATCGCGACCAAGTGTACAAACGCTCTCTCCTTTATCCACACACGCACTCTGCGGCCCGCCCCCGCATCTTTATTTAATAAGGTCGCCCCGCGGGGTACCTCCTCGCGGAAAAGGCTCCCACGACTCTGGGTTAGCTCGTGATGGGACTCGAAACTCGCTCTAAGAGAGATGAAAATCAGGGAGTTGCTTTCTGGTATCCTGCTGTGGCCTGGATGGCGCGCCGCGAGGGCTGAATGAGAGAGGCGGAGAAAGAGAAAAGTTGCGGGAGCGGGTTGTGTAGTATGGGAAGTGAGAAATCTTTTTTTCCTTCGGGCTTGATTTGATTTTGATTTATCGCTGGGTGGTTCGGGTCGAGAGAATATCTTGGAATATTTTGCTTTTTTCTTCGGATTTAGCTACCGAAATTAATGCTGCTCCTTTTTTAAGGGGGGAGAGGCTAGCTTTCTGAGGCGGGATGAAATTGAAAAACTTTGGTATCCAGCTGTTACGGATGGAAATGAGGAAGGGCCTGGGACTGCGCTGGATAGTAGGAAAATAATGTCTATTTAATTCCGAATTATTAATAAATGTTAAGAACTTCAAGCAAGTTAACGAACCATGGACATTGAAAAATTAATGCATTAATCGAACTCATTAAGTCACGATGTTTAAGCGACGAGCAGCTCCACACAATTTCCCAAGCGAAGATAGCCACTTTGAAAATCGGGCTACTACGGGCCACCTGAATACTGCACGATCTCCGCCGAACTCCGAAGCCCCCCCAAGAAGCTCGACGCCTCGTTAACCGAAATCTCGACCTAATTGATAAAGCCGGCCTCGCCGAGCGAGCCCCATTGGCCCCATAAAATCCCCGCCGCTCTGCTGAACTTGCAGAGGCCCTCAGCGGCGTTTAAGCAGCTCCTTCTCGATGCATGCGCCACACGTATATACACACTCTCGAGAAGCACCGGACAAATATTGGCACGCTTGCTCCGGAAAAGGGCGTAGTCCCGCGCGATCGAGAGAAGCCCTCTTGACCCAATGCTGCAGCTTACCCCTGCAGCGGAGAAAAAAGCTCGTGTATATAAATGCGGAACGCGCTGCTTCGCCTCCACCCTTACTTCCTATTCTTTCTCTTTTCCATTCGCGACGCGCAGGAAAAATTACTCGCACTTTATCGCACGGATGCTGCGCTACCCTCGTGTAGGGGAGCTTTTTTTCGAGTGAGCTTGCGAGCGGAGGGGGAGATGGAGCTTTTTTTAAGGTAATGACGCAACTCGGGAAGCGGAGGAGGAAACTTGGGCTTTTAAGATATCCAGCGCTGATGGGGAAAGTTTTGGGGACGCGTCTCTCGCGACCTACTTGCGAGAGATGTAATGAGTCAGAGGCAATTTTGGGGGGCGGAGGTGCGCGAGGGGCTGGGGTCGTGCATTAGAAATGAAAGCTTTCGCATGTATTTTTTATTGCAGTCGAGCGGGATAAGGTTTCACATTGATGTCGGATTATATTAAAGTTTAAAATTAGAGGGAAAAGTTTTGTAATAAGAGTGAATTTGTAAAAGTACTTTTTCAACTTCTATTTCTTTGTTTCGAATAAATCTTTTCAGTGTGATATTCTTCTGTGGAATTCTTAAAAAAGTATTCTGTTATGTTAAATTTTAAACCGATCGAAAATTTTTAATCCACTCGCTGAGCACGTTATCAAGCTTAGCAGCTTTAAAGCTCAGAGCCGCGTCTTTTAATTCCCTTACGCTCCCGCATATAACTTTACATCGTGCAGAAAATCCCGCTGCAAAAAATAGACGCACCAAGCGAATTATTTCTTTTTGCGCTCTAACGAAACTTCGGGCAGCGAACGAGTTCCTCCTCTTGGAAAAAGAAAATAAACCATGGAAAATTATCTTAGGTATACACAAGCTCGGGCGCTCGCCGCACGAATAGAGAAAACTTTTAGCCACTGCATCTTTTCGAGAGATGACTTGGGGAAAAAGAGTAACGATAAAAAGAAGAATAATGATCAAACAATTTTTCTTTGCCCCGAAGACGCAGATTGCGCTTAATAAAGTTTTTCAACAGAAACGATGTTTCATCTCGTCGAGGCTTCTTGTTAAAATAGAGGCTAAATCGACAGAGCTTGCAATTTACAATTTATCATATTTCTTTACTTTGAAAAAAAAGAACTTTCAATAGCGCTAAAAATTCTCTTCTCTATATTTTCCCTTCAATCCAGCGAAACACTTCGCCCGAATACATTATCCACTTTGCAATTCTTCCCGAGTTCGCGAAAGCAAAAATTTCGACTGTGCTCCAACTCGACGATACACTCTATCTCCTTCCTCGCTCTAACAACTTTTCCGCCTCGTGTCTTGGAAATTCGAAAATTTGAAAGCGCCGAGTACAGAGCCAAGTCTCCCGTGAACTTTTCCGAAAATCTCGGCGCGTTCCGCTCGAGTGGCCAACTTTTTTCCTCTCGCCCTCCCGCAAAAAAACGAAGAGAAAGAGCCTTTTTCCTCTCCCGGATCGCGCGGCGATAAGCGCGAGCACAGCCGGCACGGAAAATCGGTCGACGACACCGCGAGCGAGCGGCTTCCGATCGTAATTAAGGCCTGAACTTTTAATGAAAGTCGAATGGACGAGAGAAGTTGCGCGCGCGCGCGCGGGCCAGAGGCAACTTATCGCGCGGCTTCCTCTCTTATCTGCGCGCCCGAGCAGCGGATTTTCGACGTCTGCCTGAAAGTTGTAGTACACTTGAGCCCGTCCTGGGGCTCGAGTTGTTGCATTATCTAACTTTTGTCACCGTTCCCCGGCAATTTTGACGTTTATTTGCGATTCTCGAACTTTTGGCTTTTTCGAAAGTTTATTGTGAGATTGAAGCTGTAAAAAGAACAGCTTTTATTTGTAATTTAAATTAGCGGTGTTGATTTGTTCTTAAAGTGAAAAACGAGAAATAGAATACGTTTTGTTAATGTTGCAGAGGAACTCGAAATTCAATTGGACAAACAGCTTGATTGTCGGTGTAATCGCAGTACCGCGATTTGTATGTTCACCACACCTACGCGCTCCGCCAGCAAAGACAAATAGATTTCTCTGTATGTAAATGCAGGAAATACATAGAATGATAGCTTGCGCTATTCCGCTGAGTTATACCGTCCCAAAGCACACACAATTTACGCATTAGTATTCATTCCATAAAATTAAATCATTCAAAAAATCCATCCAAACAATTCAAATATATTAAAATAATAATTCCATCATCCACACGTAATAAATACCATCGCCCAACCCTAATCCCAGCCGTCCCCTCCGCACACGCATTATTCCCCGTCCGCTAATGCAGCATGCAAAAGCCCCTGTCGGACCGCAACGAAATCACAGCTCGCTCTCCTTGATTTCGAGCTTGTGCAGAGCCAGAGAGCCTTTCTCCCGAGGATGCTGCTCTGCTGCTCCGCTCGGAGGGCATCGGGCGTGGGTGTTATAGAACGAGAAAGAGAGAGAGAGTGAGAGAGCGCACGAGTCCGTCGGTTGGCATGGTAACAGCTCCGGCGCGCGTCCCGGCGCGCTCGATACTAGACGCCGCCCAAATCCGCCAGGGCTGTGCTTGTGCTGCGCTGCTGCTGCTGCAGCTTGCTTCGCCAGAGCTGAAGAGGAGAGATATCCTTTTTAGCGTTTCGCCTTTTTAGGAGCCGGCGGCGGGATTGGATTCTTGGTTCGAAATTTTAATTGGGGGGGGGGGGGGGGGGGGGGGGTGGGTGGGGGGGTTGGTTTGGGTTGTTTGAGAGGCTGTTTTATTTGATTTTAATCGATGTTGAGCTAATTGAAAGTGTACACCTGCAATGTTGCAACGTATAATTTCGGTTTTTTGGTGAAAGCTGAATTTTTGGATTTAATTTTAAATACGATTCTGTAAGTTTTCTGGTTGTGAGCTTCAGCTTTAAGTAAGTAATATTTAATGAAAGCTATATTCGATAATTAAACGTTAGATGAAAAAAATGTAATTGTTTTAGGTTAAATAGCCTAAATTGAAAATGATCAGACAACTACACCATTTTAACTTTAAAGCACATACTACTTAATAACAATTTCATAATAATCCTCCCGCCCCGTTCCCCCTGCACAGCAAAGCAATAAGGCTAAACACGCGTGCGCACGCAGAGCCGCTTAACAATATTGAAATTCTAAGCCTTTAATATAGCCCGAACCCAGCGTGTAAAATAGCTTACAAGTCAAATTGGAAATTTCCCTCGGAATGCTCTCTCTCTCTCTCTCTCTCTCTCTCTCTCTCTCTCTCTCTCTCTCTCTCTCTCTGTCTCTCTCTCTCTCTCCTCGCGGTTCCACCCTACGCTCGCGAATACCAAGGAGGACGTTCGCACGGGCCGCGAGTATCGACCCGCCTCCGTGCGCGCCTTCTGCTCTCTCTCTCTCCGCGATACACGAGCTCGCCCGGCGCTCGAAAAAAAAGCGGCGAATTTATACGGCAGATCGCGGAAAATGGATGTCGAAGTCACGAGGAAAAAAGGCCTTTAAATATATCGCGAGCTTTCGTCGGCAACGTTGCGCGACGGGCCGGGGCTTACTTTTTTCCTCTCGTTTTTTTGGGAGAGATAAGGAATATTTTATGCTCGAAGGGCCCGGGTCTTTTTGCTTTTCGGTCGTGAGATTAAATATTGCGAGGCGGTACGTATAAGGAGTCGGCTGCTGCGCTGAGGATGCCGAGGAAGTTGGGTTACGTTGGTTGGCGTGCGTTAGTTATTCAGGTTATTCGATTTTGCACTTTGGCAATTTTAAAGGGCGCCGCTCGTGACTTCATTGGGATGATGCATTATGCAGCAATAGAATTACGCGTGTTGAGCTGAAGTATGCGTTTTAGTTTAACTCTGTATCAGCGCGAAAGCTCGCTCACAAAGCTAGTGTATGTTCCTTTGAAGATACAGTTTTACTTCGCTAAAAGAAAGAGTTTAGGTTTCTTAACAAGTACGTGAAGTTTC
Organism: Eupelmus azureus; assembly: GCA_030522685.1. Lineage (NCBI taxonomy): Eukaryota > Metazoa > Arthropoda > Insecta > Hymenoptera > Eupelmidae > Eupelmus > Eupelmus azureus. The sequence goes on along the minus strand of JAPYZA010003544.1, from coordinate 21,119 downwards.
ACACCTATGTGCGATCTCTGTTCGCTAGGATAGTCGAAGCTGGCCTAAATGAACCGGAATTACACGCGGATGTGAAGTTCAGGCACACGTTGCAAAAACTATTTTAACCGAAACTGCATTTTTTAAAAAATAAAAATTTTCCCTATAATTTAAAAACAAAAACGTATACAGAATCATCAGATCAAAGCTAGCAAGTAAAAATTCCCGCAATCATCGAAGACAACTGAAACCCAGTAAACTGAAAAGCATCGCATTTAAAGCTGACGATGACGCTTGAAAAATACTCGAGCGTCACCTCGTACAGCCACCCTCGCGCGATTGTCTCAGCGGGGAAATTTTACGCGCTGCACTTCCCTCGCCGCGGCAAAATTATAATACCGCCCTCCTCTTTATCTTGCCTTTCTCGCGCCGGGAGTTAGAGTAATCGGCGGGATTGCGGATTCGACACGGCCGATGCCGGCTTGTCTCTCGCGTCATGTTAGTGTTTGAATTGCGTTGCGAAAGAGTTGTGAAATAGGTGTTTGTGTTAATGGTGAATGTAATGTTTGCTATGAGAATAGTTTTAAACGTCTCTTTTACTAGTTTGTAAATAATATAAAATGAATAATAGTTGAAAAAAAAACAGATAGAAAAACGGTTTTATTAAAAATTATCGTTTTCTACTAACGGAGGGACAGAGTCGTTGTAAGAAAAAAATTATTAAGTTTTTGTACTAAATTTAGACAGAATTGTAGTAAAATATACTACTAGCAGTATTTGGTACAAAAAGATAGTAATTTTTCTCATATTGCAACTCTATCCCCCCGCTCGTAGAAACCACAATAATTTTTGATAAATCCTTTTCTCCGTGGATCGTAACAGCTATAACTGCTGTACAAACTTCATTGAAAATCAATAAAGCCCGATTGAGATTAATGTCCTATCAAGCGTCAGTCACCGATCGAACCTCTCGTATATAAAGCAAAATTCAATCGCGCGACGAAATCGGCAGAATCCACGACAATCCCAAAGTCCTAAAGCCTGTTTGCCTCGGTATTTTCTCGTTTTATTTCTTTATCCGGCACGATTCCAATATCGTCGCCGCCCCGCCGAAGTCGCGCACCCGCCGAGGCTTTGTTGCATCAAGAAAATTGTTTTTTCCCCCGAGCGGCGCGGGAGGTGGCCACTTGCCCTCCCTTTTGACTGAAAGAAATAGTCGAAGGTACTCGCAGGCCAATGCGGGAGATGCAGGGATATGAGATTGTGTTCCTGGCCTTCGGGCCTAATCCAATTTCCGATTTTCAAGTGCGATTAAGGGATTTCTAAGTATGATTAAGTATAGAGGGTATTTCGAGTGAATTTAAGTGAGTAACCGAGTTTTATTTACAATCTAAAGGCTATTTACATTTTATCGTTGCTGTATGTTTTTGATTTAGTTCAAGTTAAAAGATAAAACTATTTATATACGGAATTAATTATTGCTTTTTTAGAAGAAATGGAAACTCGTCAATGTATTTCGTACCACGTTTTAATTGAGTTCACTTCTAACAGACCCATCAATTTAGTTTCAGCTTTCTAAGAATCCCAAACTGAGTTATTGCATTTCATCTCGCTATTCACTACTGCTTCTAGAGAAAAAAACTTACGATTCGTATAGGCAGAAGTATGTCAAGTCACGCTTTAATTGATTTTAGCTCTCCCTCATTCAACGCGCTCAGTATTTTCCTTCCACTATCCGTACACGTGAAAGCTTTAAAATAATGTCAAAAGCCGCCTCTTTTTAATCCGCACAAAGCAGCTTTCCCGCAGAGCGCGGCTACGAGGCCCGTGTGACCTCAAAAAGCTTTCACGAGTCGTGCAAACATTTCCCGGCGTCGCGCGGAATCAAAAGTATAAAAAGAGTGCATCAAGCGCCGGTAGGCACCACTGGCATACAAAAAATTCAGGCTTTGAAAATAAAGCAGCGCACGGCTGGTGACTCAGCGTGCGCATTTTTAATTGACACATGGACGCGTACGTGGATGGAGAGCATGGAAATCGAATCGACCAGAGAGCCAATATTTGAAGCTGGCTCGAGCCAACTTTGGACAGCTAAGCCAATGGAAAATGTCAAATATCAAGCGGCGAGCTTTCCGTCTTCTCGGAAAATGCCAAAGCGCGAGCCGCGTTTATTTCCTCTTGGCCGATCTATCTTTTTGTCGAGCGTTCAAAGCGCTTTTGCCGCGGGATATGCGAAAACTGTCACTGAATGTCAATTAAATCCCGCCTTTGATTTTCCGTTAATTATCCTGGGGCGAAACGCTTTCGAGAGTATAGTTTAATTTATTTTGTAAAGCTTTTCACGTATTACAATTATTTTATAATTATTTTATTTAATAATAGGGTTAACTAAAGAAAATATTTTAAAGATGATTTATGTAATTTGCGATCTTTTTAAAATTTTAAAATTAAATTTTTAGTAATATCGCGGAGTAAATACAACGCCACAACGAATTTAGACTTCTCAAACTTTGTCAATAGTAATGAGCTACAATCTATGAACAAAAGTGTAGCCATCTTTATTAACTCTAAACAGCATGACCAAACTGATCCACAGAAAGCGTACAATCGCACTCTATCTAAGAACAACAAAAGAAAAACCAAAACTCTGCATCAAAGCAATCTCAACAAGCCCAAAGAACACCGCAACCAGTCAGCCCAACTTCCTCGTATACAAAATCAAAAGAGCGCCGCTGCCTGGGATACACAGCCGCGAAGCACTCGCTGCGTCCCTTTTGATTTCGGCTAGACGTGCCTCCTTCTCCTTGCTCGACTTAATCGAGGCGCGAAACTCGAAACTGCGCGCGGAATCCGAGACACGCGCCATACGGGCCCTGCCTCCCAAACTCTGTACGTGGCTAAGTGGAAAGTTCGAGTGAGCTAATTATTTGCGAAAAGAGAAGGCTGAAGGAAGCCCGAACTCTGGATATACGCGAGTTCATCAAATTTTGAGTTTGAGTAATGAGTGGCTGCGGAGAGTTTGACTTTGTGAGGCAGATTTAAAGAAGTTTCTTAGGTTTGTTTTGGTGCACGGAGAGTGTGCGGTTTTTTTCTTTGATTTAGGAGGTTTAGGTTTGAGTGGTTGTTTATCACTTTGTAGTGCTGCTAGTTTTAATGTATTGATTGGGCGTAGTAAGGTTATTTGATAATTATCAGAATTTTTACTATACAATATGAAGTCCAATATGTTAAGCCTTGTTAGTAAAATTACAGAAACATCGCTCTATGTAAATGACGAAACTGATTAATTCTAAGCTCGCGAAATCACATGTTGCAGTGCAGTTATTAATTGTTGCGCATATACCAAACCATCATTACTAATTGAGGCTAATTTGCACAGCGTTAGCGCTTGCAATGTGTGTTTGAGCTTGAATCCACAGACCTTTAATAAAGCATGACAGGACGTGCACCAAAGCAAACTAGATCCTTTGTACTGTAGAATACTAATTATTAAAGCTCATGTTAAATTTGAATTTAATTTCAAGCTTTAAATTTCCTGTTAATAATTCCTCAAAGATACAAGTAGACAAAATAAAAACTCGATAATCTTTCCTAAAATCAGCGAAGAAACTGCTCCGTCAAGTATCTCCTCAATCTCCTATTAAATCTTCTTTTCATACATCAACCAATAAAATCATGCAACCCATCTTTAAAAAAACTCTTCTAAAAAAAGTAACTCCTCCCCACAGCAGAAGAGCAAGCAGCTCTCGTCGCTCATCAATCACCGAGCTCAATTTCCGCAGTCCCAAAGTCGACAGCTTGATTAATTTATGATAAAGAGTCGCGATCTCGAAGAAGTCTAAGCAGCTTTTTCGCAAAATTAATCATCGTCGCGCGCAAACTTTCGCGTTGCAGACGATTTACTTAATCCACAGCGATAATCTCAATGAGCAGTGGCCGAGTAGTCGATATCAGGACAGTTCTCGCTCATAGAGACGAAGGGAGTGAGACAGAGGAAGAGAGCGGAAAGCGTTCAACAGTTTTGGCGGCGTGCCAGCCGCCTTTTCCTTCGAGTCTGATTAGTTTGTAATTGCGTATTGTTCCTGGGGCCCGTCGGGGGGGGGGGCACTTATAAGGAGTTTTGCGGCTGGAGGAGCGATGAAGACGCGAAATCAGTCGTGAGAGAGTTGGAGAGGTTTGGGATGCTATCTATATAACGTCTGGAAGCAGCCGTAGTCTTCAATTAAAGCCTTTCTCGCGTGATTCTCGTCTGTTTCGATTAAACGATGGGTTTGTTTGTGCGAGGCTTGCCGGATGGCAGAGGACAATAAAATGTCTTTGAGATGTTGAATGAAAACTACATGCTAGTTTATTAATTAAAAGCAATTAATTCGTACCAGTTTGACAAGGCGGTAGAATTGCCGAGGACTGCTTTATATAGCGCAAACTTATTTATAGTGCTCGGAGATAGTTCAATGTGATTAAACAAGTTTTGAGAAAAAAAAGTCAGGGGTGAGTCAAACCAGCTTTTGCGTTATACAACGACAAGATTGACAAAAATAGCAGGCTTATCTGACCAGTTTTTTGAATAATTCAATATGACAATGTCCTAAATAATGTAATTGAATTCGATACAAATAGCCTGCATCAATTAACTTTTCATTTCTCTTAAAATACTGTATGATCGAAATAAAATCTAATACAAAACCAAATCTTGAACATTCAACTCGTCTACAATAAAAACCCTTCTGTATATATTCCCAAACGCATCAAAAAAACAAACAACATACCTCCCATAGAAACAACACGAGATCCACCACATCACAGCGTCATCCACCACTGGAAATTAACGAGGGAAGACAATCGGCGCACCGCAGAATATAGTAAATACACGCTAAGAGCTCCAAGCCAGTCTCGGCGCATTGACGATCTCGGCTTACCGGAAAACGTACTACATACTCGGCACCTTCGCGCTCTCTCGAAACCAGATATTCTCCCCGCGGAGGCAAGAAGGAAACGAGTCCTCTTTCTCTCGGATGCCTCCCGGGGAAGTTGAGGCAAATCCGAATCGACGTCGTCACGTTCGGCTGCTCGCGAAAGCTATCGCTGGGGACGCGCGAATGTACTTGGGACTCGCTCCGGCGAGCGTCTCTATTTGCTCTTTATTGCGCGGAGCTTTCCTTTCGTCTTTTTCTTCGTGCTCTCGTCGTCGATTTTTTTTCTTCTTCGAGGCTGGTTTTTAATTGCTTTGCGGACTGTTAGTTTTTAATGGTTTGTTGAGTAGGTACTGGTTAATTCGTTAATGAAGTTGGTTTGGTTGGTTATTAGTTGATAAATTAGGATTTGTAGATTAAAGATTATTTAAATTCATTATTAATGGTCGGTTATAGTTCATTAGGATTAGTGAAGATTTATAGCATCATATTCAATATCAAGAAACTACGAGAATTTCCCAACGCTATGGAAACCGGGGCTACATTGCGGTATGAAATCCGACAAGGTTCTCACATTCATGCCCTGTGTTTAGATAGAGATTCACAATTGTGTTTAGATAGAGATTCACAATAGACTACACATTCTGAAAGAGGTTATTAAAGATCAAATGAATTAGTCTGAAATAGAATCCCAAAATGAAAATCCGTTTGAATAGTGCAATCAGTACTTGAAATTTAAAAGATACATAATTCGATATACGTTAAATTGATTATTCTTAAAGTTAAAAGAATTATTTTAAAATAAACATACTTTTATTTTGTGAAATATTTCAGATTAATTATTTTCAAACAAACCATCCTTCGCAGTCATCGTATTTCTAATTTTAGCTCAAATTTCAATACAACAAGAGATGCTCCACCACCACGCAGCTCCAACAATCGCCTCATCCTTTCAAACTCTCCCAAAAAAAAACAGTCTCTCCCTAATCAAATCCGCATATACTTTCCATCACCTACGCCAATCCCCTCGCCAAAAAAAACCCACTCTCATTGTTCTCCCCCCGGTCTCGTCCCACCTCTGCGCAATCAGCTCTCGCATAAAGCCAGTCGCGCGTCGATGCCGTTCGCAAACGTGTCATCAGCATCCAGCGGCAGCAAAACCGGTACACGCGCCAGCGAGCGCATAATACCCGCTTACATGTGCGTTTTAACTTTGGCGACGGCCGTGACCGTGACGCCGGCGCGTCGCGCGCCACACCTGAGCCATTCGTCTTTCTCTCCCCGCCCTTTTCCTTCCTTCTCTCTCTCTCTCTCTCTCGCCGCGCTCTCTGAGTCATCGAACCGCGGGCGGACGAGACGCGCTGCTGCTGCCTGTCTGTATTGTTACGTGTGCGTGTGTGTAAGAGGATGTAGGTGTGGGTAGTGCGAGAGGTTCAGAGGAACTTTCCTCTCGAGAGATGGGAGAGAGAGAGGCTAATTGAGTTGTGAAGAGGGAGAGATAAGGGATAATTGGGCCTTCAAATTTTAGTGCTGCGTGGTTCGGTTTTTTATTCGGGGGGTGTGGGAGGTTACGTAATGAGAGATGGATGCTGATAAAGAGCGCTTTTAATTGTGCCCATTGTGATGCTTTCTCGGTCGATGCTTGAGGTTGTGAGTGACGTTTTCTGCGTGGTCATTTCGTTTTTCGTGTAATGATAGCTTTGCCCACCAGACAATTAACTTTTCTGAAACGTACAGTCACTTCAAATTATCGCAATTTAAACATACTAGTCTCTCGATATTAAGTACAAAAAATCCTTTCTAAACTCTCATTTTTAATATCACGATCTGATCCCGTTTTCCAAGCAAACACATTTCGGTACATAAAAAGAACGCGCGCAAACAGCCCAAAAAGGAGCCGAGCCCCCCTACGCGTCTACCACCCCCAAAACAAAGTAATAAAGCCGCTAGCTTCTGCAGCGACGCACCCAGCGACCGGCCTAACCGACGTAAGCCTATTATTTGCACGAAAGTCTATGAAAAGATCCTCGGCGCGGCCGTGCCAAGAGAGCTTTTTGCAACCGAGCGAGCAAAGTTTCCAACGCTCGCGATTCCAAGAGGCTACCGCCGCCGCCGCTTGTGCTTTTTGTGTGTTTATACGTATAGAGGCGCGTTGCGGGAGTCTCTACTTAAGCTCGAGCAACACCTGCCGCCAACACCCCGACAGCCTTTCGGATTTTTTTTTCCGAGGAAAAAGTGAGGCGCTTTATTTAGGGTGTTTTTTCTCTTGAGGGCTGCGTGCGCCTTTTGCGCAAAGTGCGAGAGGGGAGAAACAAACGTGGAGGGTAAATGATTTGAGTGTGGGGGGAACGCTGGTTTGTGGCAAGTGTGTGTACGAAGTATTAAGATTCCAGTTTTCTCGATGGTTTCGCGCGGAAAGTTTCAATGTCGGAATTATGCAAAGGTGAGGTTAAAGTTTGAAAATCATTTTTTTTTCGGTTTCATTTTGATATTCGTGCAAACTTGTTTTTATGTTAAATTTGCTTTTTTTTAAAGTTTAACAAATGAATTGAGGTGTTAAAAAGGATGACTGGTTGAGCTAGCTGGAAGTAGTTGTGACTGAGAATTTCATCGACTATTATCAGCCTAATCGATTATTCAATTTTGTGGCAGCAGCCGCGTCTACATTGGATAATCACGTCATAAGCTATTGACCTATTATGGCTACATAATTTTGTTAAAGAACCGCACTGCAGTGAGCGCTTGATCGAGCATTCCGAGCTAGCAACTCACGAACTTTAACTGATAAATTAAAACTTGAATTTTAATTTAGATCCTCTATAATCATATTACAAAGTCATTTTTTTATTTAAATCACCGGAATAAATATGTCGTGGCGTCAAAATAAACACAGATATTCTAATTAAGTTTGCCCAAAGGTCACTTAACTTATCCTATCGCTCAACGACCTCTCCACAAAAAGCCTGTACAACTCAATCCAGCCATATCAATCCGTCATCCTCTAATCGCGCCATCGTGCACTCAAGGTGCAAACTGCGCTCTCTCTTGCCTTCGCGCGCGCACAGGAAGCCTAGCCAAGTAAGGCAAGAGAGAGAGAACCTCGCAGTGGAAGCTCGCGTCTCGCGCGCCAACCCACCCGACGCGCAAAGTACGCCCATGCGTGTGTATATAAGCTTACAATCCGCGCGTTCAATCACGCGTGCGGCGCGGTACCCCCACTGTGTATCGGCTTGCGCGGAAAGGCCCCAAGTTGGATTTGTACGATTTTTTTTTGAGAGGTGGCTTGAAGTATGTGTGGGGGAAGTGTGATTTAGACGGTTAGTAGTGGTGCTTTATTGGGTGTCGGCGAGCGAGCTGCTTGTTGCTCGATGGGGCTGATAAGTTTGATTTAAGCGAGTTTAGATAAAATTGATGTAGGCTGGCGGAGCTTGCGCTGGTTGCAACGATGCTTGATTTGGATGAGGTATATGGCACTTGGCGGGGCTTGGAAATTTTCGGTAAAATTAATGTCTTTTGCAGGTAGAAAGATGTATTGGAAAGATCAAACCTTGACTTTCGGAAATAGTTTCTTCGGCTCTCTTACGGTATCCGAGCATTGGTTTCGACTTACCTGTAACAAAAAAGATAAAACTTGTTAATCACATATTTTATATTGTTTATAAAATTAAATTTGATTTAATAAATTACATGGATTTTGTTCGAGTAAACTTCCTAGTAGCGATTTTTCTTTTTATAAGGTTATATACGTTGACGAGAAATTACTATTTTGTAATGTACTATAATAGCCGTGCAACAGAAACAAGCCGGTAACTCTAGCGATTGTCACACTGAAAATTGACAGTTGACTGATTTATTGCGGTAAAATTGTTACAGCTTACTTTCTAATTATTATGTCTTCTACATCGTTGCATAAGAGTGCTTTTATATCACAGAGCACGCTCTGTCAAACAAACCTTTCCAAAGAAACCATTCATCAAGTTATCGCTCATCTAACAGGTATACTCAGACATAAATGCTGAATTAGAAATATTCTACAAGTCATCCAGAAATCATACTATCAAAATTTCCAATATTCAAAACCAATATAAAACGTCTTCATTTTCACGACTTCACCCCACAAAAAAAGCATGAAAAACATACAGTCACATCACAAAGCTAAAAGAAGCTAGCGTGTGTCTCCGTCATTCAACTTTTTCCTATGTCCCTCAAGAGGCGCCTCTCAATTCCCTCGAATTTAAGCGCGCACTCGAAACTTTCGTCTCGATGCAAATTTTTCGCGCATCCGGACCTCGCCGCGAGCCGGCGCCGCTTTGTAAAAAAGGAAAGAAAAAAGCGTAGGTGGACTTCAGGTATATATTCTGCACGATCGTTAAAACTACGCAGCCGGCTTGCGATGCGTCGGCGCTTTGCATAACAATTGCCGAGGAGGCCGGCCTAGCATTTGCGGGAGCGTGTAAAGCTGAGGGAGCTGGTTCTTGGAGAAAAAAATCGTAATGGGCAGGCGAAACGGAACGAGTAAGCAATTTTGTTGGTATTTTGTGCTTTATCGTTTTTAAGCTTTTTCTGTAATACAGTCAATTTTATTGCTGCGAAGGCATTGCTCTAAGAACTCTGAACTAAATTTACTTTTAATTTATTCTAAGCGTTCATTTATTATTTTAAGTATCTATAAGCTCACAAACACACCACCAACCAATATCACCCGATACCCATAATATTTCTCAACATTCTCAAAACGAAGAAAAAGCAGCCAGCTCGCACGTCACGTCGCGCGCGTAAAATGCGTCACGCGCACGCGACTACAGCACGCACGCGGCACCGAGCTAACGAGAATCCTCCCCCTCCTCATCCCTTTGCACAATGTATATCGCGCAGTCTCCGCGCGTATAGTAATCTCCCCGAGCTCTCGCGGCGCTCTGAGCGCGAAAATTGCTTTGACACCTTAGTCCGTCGCAGCGACGCTGCTGCAGTGCCGGGGAAATCGAGTTACCGTCGCGCGCTAGAGAGAGAAGGTACCTCGATAATCTCGCTCTCGCTCACGCACGGAGGTGTAGGTATACGTGTGGGTGTGGTACGAGAGGAGAATGCGGAGCGCGGCTTGTCTTTTTAAGGGAGGAAATATGTTTTCGCTCTCGCGGGAGGGCTGCCAGGAGTGAAAGTTGCGTTAGGTAGACTGACGGGAGAGTGAATTTTATCACGCCGAGGTGCTTTCTTTGTTGCGAATGTGGGATTGCGACTTGCGCGAGGGAGTTACTTTGTTTTTTAAATACACGCTTTCCTTATGTTTCAAGAGATATTTGCAACAATGACAACTTTCCCTATTACCCCCGCCAATTAAAGCTCGCAGCGAGCGAGAATCTCCTAAATTGCCCGCCTATTAATCACTTGTCGCGGCTCATTCCCCACATTACTAGCAAACTATCTCCACACAGCAATTAGATAGCGTACGGTCCTCCCTCCTTCCAAAAGTCCCCGTGAAAAAAAAGAGAAACAGCGTGTAAGCAGGCACTCTGCGTTTATTTCGTCTAATAAGCGCGCGCAGTCTGCCGCCGCGGCTGCTGAGGACTAATTAAATACGTGCGCGGGGGCGTGAGCACGTGTGTGTGTATACGCGCACTCCAGACGCTCAGCTACACTAAGCAGAGCTTACAAAGAGACGGCCGGCTAACCAGATTCAGCGGCGGCTCTTGTTTTGCGCGTCACGCGACGCGCATGTGTAGCGGGAAAACAACGAGCCGAGTGTGGATTTTAGCGAGGGAAAGGCCGGGAGTAAATTGAGGTAAGAGAGCTGCTTTTGCCGGCTGCTTTGGCTGGTTCGACTTGATTGATGGTGCTTTGTGCAGGGGATCTTGCTCGATCTTTGGGGAGATTATGATGAATTTGAAATATAATTTTAAAATGTTTCTATCGCACGTACAAACGTTAAACGGTTGAGTTATTATTAAAGGAAACGTCATAGTATTTTCATCTCCGTTGTAAAAAGAACTCTACAATGCAGCTGTTTGGCTCTCGTTAAAAAAAGCATATTTCCAGTGCGCGCGTGAAACGTTCAAAGCGCTACTTTTTTACGCGCGACGTTAAACGCATTTTATTAAAACATTAAGGATTTTTCAGCGTATTCGTTCGACGATAACGAGGAGCGCGCGTCCAGAGCGGCTCGTTGCAGCGCTGAGCGCGTGCCGCCGACCGGCTCTCTCTTTTACAGCCGATATTAAACTGTTGCTAGTGTAAATCTTGAAAAAAAGTGGCTTCTTTTGAGAATATTCAAGTCGCAAGTTTACTGCGTGAAAATTTACGACTGGAATTGTTTTATTTTTATACGACGCGTAAAAGCAGGCATAATTTTGCATTAATTTCCGTCTTAATGAACCTCGAGATGAATGATAAACGCATTTAATTTTCCCGGCTGACTGAGACTTTAATTTATAAGGGTAGTGAAGGATGATTTATTGGCGCAGTTTGTAAATATGTTCCATAATTTATTTGAGAAATTAAATTTTAAACTTTCATTTTTCTTCTTACAGTGTAGACCACAAACGATAATTGTTTCTGCCCGTTAACGTAACGGCATTACCACACTGAATTTCTTAACTTAGCTATCTTATATCATGATAAGATATACCTAAGACTATATAGATCTCCATACCCTATCGCCATAATATCATCAAAATTTCCTAAACGAAACCCATCATCTCTCCGCCAAAGCACCGCCCGACCACCCTCGGAGAGCTCGAAGACAGCGCACAGATAGTACAGCCAAGACAAACCCGCCAGCCGCAGCCAGCTCCGAGAAATGTTATCGATTAGTCGCTCTCGCAACGCCGCTGCAAGCTCCCGGGGCGTAGTTCGCCTCCTCTCGCAGAGAGTTCCGAGAGCGTCTTAAGCGAACTTCGGAGGGCATCGCGATAGTTTGCGCGGCCAGATTACCGACAAATCGCTCTCTAGCTATATACTCGTCCGATAGCGCGGACAGCAGCCCGAAATTCAGGAACAGGGTGACGAGGACCTCGGGAGAGGAGCTTTATGGGCCATCGAGATTGCGGAGAGAGAGAGAGTTCGAGGAAGTTAGGCGGGATTTGGGCGCTCGGTTTAACTGGGTAAGCCGAGGGGAGATTAGGAGCTCTTTTTGGGCGAATTAGGATGCGGAAGGATTCTGGCAGTTTGCGACACCTTGGGTATATGTTTACCTATGGTTTATGTAGTTAATATTTTATGATATTCTTTATTTTCTGGTATAAAAAAAACAACAACAATGTTTGGATTATTTTCTTAAGTAATCAATCGTAAATAGCCACGTGCAATCCCCTTCAACTAATCACGCCCAAGAACACATGTACATTCACACCCATACTTAACGCGTGACCCCAATCACCCAGTGAATCACACCACTATACGCAAACCCAATAACCACCCCAGCGCTCCCTAAAAAACGGCGACAACGCGACGGACGTAGCATCACGGCTCCGAAAACTGATGACTCCTCCCGGGATTTTTGAGCCTCGCCGTTATAGCCGCAAACTTATTTACGATCTCATAAAACGAGCCACTGCCTTTTGAGAGCTCGAGGGTGGAGACGCACGCGCGAAGGGATGATAGCGCACGATTGGGCAAATTTATGCGGTGCCGCACGCGCGCGGCCTGAATTATATATGCGCGCGGGGCCGGTTAATAAATTAGGCGGCCGCTTATATTTAGTACCGCGCGTATAGCTGGGGCGGGTTTATCGCTTACAAGTTTGGGGGAGGGGGGCTGATTGCGCCGGAAAGTTTCACGGGTGCCGCGATTGAATTTTCGAGGAAGGGTGCAAGCCGGGACTTGCTTTGACGATAATATACAAATATTGATATTGCGTGTATTCTTGATTAAAAAATTCATCCGCCTAAATCTTGATAAGCTAGTATTCCGGCAGACTACTAAATCACGAACAAATTCAAAAAGCAACTGTCAGCAAAAGCTTTTCGCTACTCCAATCGATTGTCGATCAGCTGGCAAAAGACAAAGGTCAACAGCCAGGGTCGCGCGCGCTCAGGTTAGAGGAAGCTATAGACAAACGGCGCGCGCTCTAAACAATCGAGACACGCTTGCGGAAAGCCCGGTGCGTGAAAAGCCGATAATTGCGAGCGATAAGTGCGCGTGACGCCGGGCATAGTAGTTCGAAAGAGAGAGAGAAGTTGCGAGAGCGCGAAATTCAGCGGCCAGCTCTGCGACGTACGTATCCGGGAAGTTTGGGCCGTTGAACCGCGTAAATAAAGGCGCAACAATGGGCGCAGACGTCGCGTCGCGCTGCCCCCTCGCGCACGCCCCCGCCACGGTTTCCTTTCTGCGCGAGAGCTCCACCTGCCGTGCGAGCGCCGCGCGGACAGAGGTAAATTAGTTGCTCGCTGTTTAATTTGGACGATCGATTTTGCAGTTTTTAGGAAGTTACGGTGCGTGTTTGGTGTGGTTATTAATGGAGTATTTGGAGTTTGCAGAAAATTGGAAAATTATACGTAGGTGCCTGTTTTTAATTAAACTTAAATTAACCGAAGTTAAAAATAATTTACGTTAAAATCAACGTATTTATTTAACTGATAAGCGAGACAAGATTCACGCGGAATCCACATTTATACACACGATAAATCGCAATAAATTTAGCTCAAAGCAAGAGCATACTAAAAAGGGAAAGCCTCAACCGAAAAAGATAGCGCATAAAGCAGAGGGTCCCTGAAAAACGAGGCACTTAATAAGTAAATCGAGCGAAAGAGAGAGAGAGAGAGAGAGAGCGAGCTTCGAGTACATGCACATATACATCGCAGAGGGGCCGAGAGGAAGGGAGAGAAGTGGACGGAGCGATGACGCGGCAGTCGCATAATTCAGCCGGAGCCGGCACTCCCTGGCAGCCGGCTCGTCTGTAAAAAGGAGCCGCACACGCAAATCCCCGAGACCGCGAGAGCGAAGAGGCGGCGAAAAGAGGGAGAGAAAAAAACGTTGCCGGCCAGGCGCCTAAGGGGAATTTCCAATTAGCGCGACTGGACCTCCAAGCAGGAATTAGCGCGGCGTTCCCTCTTGGCGCGCGAATTATTTCGACCGCGAGGCTAACAATTGGTGGGAGGGGGCACGACTCGTTGCGCTATTTTTCGGCTGTTTTCCTCGTGGCTTTCGAAGCGAGTGAGAGATTGGCTAAATAAATTTGTGATTTATGTTTGCGTTACTAACGATTTTTATTTACGGAAAAATGATTCTATGACAAATATTTGGAAAATATCTGATTCTGTATAACTTTATAAGCTCGACGTTAACGAAGATATAACATGTACACAAGACAAGCCATGAATATTTCGCATCAATTTAACGCCGCCTTCCCATGTTAAAACAAAGCGCGCCGATAATTGTTCGCTCGCTCGTGCAATCCCTTGAAAACAGGATAACGAACTTACGCGCTCGGCAATCAATATACACACGCTAACGAAGTTTTTCTATCAATAAACTTCCGGCATTGTATCTTTCCGCGAGCTTTTTCACGCGCGCCAGAGGAAAAACCGCCGAGTCAATTACCCGATCATTCGATTCGATCCTCTCCGCCTTCGTGGATTTTCTTTTGTGCGCTCGGGGAATTCGCTTTCGGTCGCGCGCCGGGGAGGGAGGGCAATGAAATTAATTACGGCACCGCACGATTTACCCGGCTGCAGGGAGGAACAAAGGACGGAGGAAGCCGAGCGCGCTGCAAGCTCGATCCGTCGATTCATTACATAAATCGAGCGTGGGCTGGAAAATTTCATAGAGGTGTCTGGGGAGAAGAAGTCGATTCTTTCGGGGCGGATTCCGTGATGCTCGGGAGTCTTGAAAACTTACGTAGAAGGGAAAATTGGAAAAGCTTTTACTAGAGGTATAAATTGGGAATAATAGTGATAAAAAAAGTTATTGTTTTTGTATACTGAAACCTGAAAATACATTCGTTTGAGAATTAAATTATGTTTTATTGATTTTCCAATTAGCGATTATTCAATAATAATATAATGTTGAAAATACTCATAATTCTGTAAATGAATCATTAATTTCATCATTAAATAATTATCAATCATTTCCCTGCGCATGCATTTCATACGTAAATATAAATCATCCAATTTTTAATATTTTTTATCCCATCATACAAAGCCGTTAACAGAATGTCCATAAAGCTTAAATCATTTAAAGCAACCACGTCATAAAGCTAGAACCCATCCCCTATCATCATCGTATCAGCAGCGCAACACACAACATGGATTCAACTCTCCCCGTGCATACACAAGCCATTCCTTACATCCTCGCGCAAAAGAACGTGCTTCGGCCATAAAAAGCGACGGAAAGGCAACCGAACGAAGAACAAGCGCGAGTAATAAGAAAAGAAACGCGATGCAGGGGAAAGAAAGACGCGAACGCGATAAGTGCGATGCGAATAATATCGCACGCTCTGCGAGCAATAAACATAAACATCATCGGATCGCCCTCGATCGCCGGGTTCAAGATAATTCCAGGCGCGAAAGTTTTTCAACAGAGAGAGCTGTATAGCGTGCGATTACGCGTGTGTGTATGTGTGTGCATGTATGAGAGTCTCTCTGCCAAGATGCAGAAATACAATGCTGAGTCACACGTCACGATTCATTCGTTCTCTGCCTCGCTTTTTTTTCCTTGCCTTGCTTTCTTCGAGTTGTGTTAAGTGCTGAGAGCTGTTTTATCGTTTGGTTACGAGTTTTATTAATTTTCGGAAAAGTTTTTCTTTATTACTATGTTCATCGGGTGCTACTTTTTATAAAGAACATGTACGCAGTGAAAACGTTTTTGATAACCAATGTTCTTTCTTTTTATTACCTTTATTATTCTTGTATTTCTCTGCATCGCATTTCTACTGTTTCTCGAGCTTTTTCTCATTTCTTGTTTATTTTATGATTCCTACGCTTTTTTTCTTCATTTGTCTGACTTTCAGTCAACGAACTAAAAATTTATATCCGAAATAACAGAAACTCCAAACGCCAACTTTGCTTTTTATCAGTAATTTTGCAATACTTTTATTAAACAAGAAAAAATTATTTCTGAAAACTAACAACTATTTAGTTTCGAATATGTCATAAAAACACGATTTCGTTAAAGTAAAGTTTCAAAAACTAGTAAAGCTCAAAGTGTGAAATTGCGTCTGGCCGCTCATCCCATTAAAACTCCAATTTTCTCAGCGACTTATCTCTTATCTCTTCCTCTCTCACACTCTCATTCCACGCATCTGTTAATTTTCTGAATCTTTCCTCATTTAATTTCATCCTCGCTTCGCGGAAGGTCGAAAACGACGAGAGCGCGCAAAAAAGGCCCCTTTGCGAAGTCGATTAGACTCGGGTACGCGCACGCCTACGCGAGAACTTCTCGCTGATATATCCATTGCGACAGCGGATTTATGGCCCGAGCGACCGATATCAATGCACTCGATTTGCTTCGGAGTGGTATAGATCGACGACGAAAAAAAAGGACTGTTCAGCTCAAGATTTGATTCATGTCAATGCATTTATTTTTGCTGTATAATAAAAACAGATATTTCAAGTCATTAAAATTGTGATTTTATTGTCTCTTCCAAAATGAATTTAAAATTTTTTATTGTAAGTTATTTCTTACTTCTCTATTTCAAAAAAATTAATGCTCCCCAATAGTACCAAATCGAACAATGCATTCACCGCAATCCATCTCCACAAACACATTAATATCTCAACTCTCACTCCTCCGCCGCGAAATATCCTCTCCGATTTATCATCCGGCTTTACACGTATCGGATTATCGTTCCCGAACGAGAAGTAAACGGATCTCTCCTCGGCGCGTTCGAGTTTGGAATCAAGTCTGATCGATCGGTCGACGTAACGCGCCGAGGCGAGGCGATTGAAAAAGTTGGGAATGAATTTGAAGAGTGGGCCGTTGGCTCGCGTCTTACCTCTGCCAGAGGCTCCTCCTTGGAGACGTCTCCATTCTTCGGCGTGGCCTCGCGCACCGGTTTGCTCTTATCTTTCCTGCTGAAGCTGATCGACCTGAAGGACCACTTCTTCTTGCTCTGTAAAATCGAATGGTTATGATAGAGGCGTTAGTGTTTTTGCTATGCTTGATGAGAACGTTAAACTTTAATGACACATTTTCCAATTACTATTCATTCAAACCCCGTTCAAATACATGCATTTATAAGTATAAAAACTCCACATCTAAAAAATCAAAAGAGCCCCGCCGATACTGAATAAGAATAGTCACATATCTCAATAAAATCCGCGCAACCACTTCTGACTTATTAAAACCCTTCCCCTTAGAAATCCACCTAACAAGCGCCATCAAGATCCCAGCCAGCGATAAGCTTGCATCACCCGCGCATTTTCAAAGCCCCATCGATCCCCAGCCGCCCACGCAGGCTACGCACATCCCGCAAAGCAATACCCACCTTGTCCTTCTTTTTGGCTTCTTTAGTATCTGGCGTCGTGGCGGCGCTGGATGGAGAAGTGGCCTCGGTGGGCGTCGTGACCTCGGTGGGCGAGGCTGGGGCCTCGGCGGCCGGTGCTTCCGTGGCTGGGCTCTCGCCGGCCGCTGGCTCAGCTGGCTTAGCCTCCTCCTTGGCCGCCTCCTCGGGCTGCTTCTGCAATCACAAGAGAACGAGGAACGGGTTAGTTAATGCTGTGACGGTGTGGAGAAGCGATGTGTAGATTTGAATAAGTTTATTTTAGCGCGGTACTTTACTGCAATTGTTTGGGTAGTTTTCCTGATAAAAGAATAAAAAGGAAATGATTTCATTCGAATTGTTTAATTCATGATTTGCTATCGGTATAAATGCTGCGCTCATTTAAATAACTTGCAGCTAGAAAACAAAGGAATATCTGGAGCTATGCTAATTTCTTTGTTGTGGTTAATCTTAATTGTCCTCTATTTCGCAAACTCTTTCAAAATTCCATAGAATTGTAATTCTTTTTATTGTTATGCAGCTACATCAAAAAGATTGAATATATTTGCTCTATTAAAAAATGTATAAAACATCCAAAGGTCAAATAATTCAATTCATTTAAAAATTCACAGAATCCATGCCAAACTACAATAATTTCATACATTTCTTCCCATATAAAATTCGACGTTCCCTGCCTTCACCACTACAACAAACTATCAAATTCAATAATTACACCCGTCCAGAGAAGCCGCATCATCACTGCGCATCCATTACACGCGCCTCTCTTTCTCTATAACAAACCTGACGAAAAAAAAACTCGCGCGCGCGCGCGTGCAAAAAGCAAATACAGACAATGAAGCCCAACTGTCGATACGTCAGCGGCATTGTACCGGACAGACGATATTGTTTTCCCAACCCCGGCTATCCTCCCCTTCTCGGCTCGTGGATTCTGCGTTACGAAAACTTTATTCTTTTTATTTTCAGATCGATGCGCCAGCTTGGAGTCTATTAACGCGTTGCAAAAAAAAAAGAATGGGAAATACAAAAGGTAACTCGACGCGGATTTTCAGCTGGCGGAGTAAATGCAAAATATACGGGAAAGTTCGTCCAGGTGTACAGTACTGAACCAGAAAAGTGTTTATTTTCAAAATTTAATTCTAAAATGTATTCTGAATTGTAACATCTATTTACTTTTAATCAGTGCCCATACAAAAATAAATAGATTTCCCAAAAAAGAAACTCATTCACTGCCTAAACAAAACTCATCGCCGAACAATAAAAACGAAGATCCAGAGCATCATCGACGCAAACGGCTCCATTAAGCTAATCTCAATCATCTCCCTCCTCACGAAATAACCCAGCAGGCCATCAAAAAGCGCGCAAAAAGGAACCGAACGCCCTCCGATACCGCCGAACCTCGCCTAAGAAAATCTCCTCGCTTTCCTACACCGGATAAAATCAAATAGACTCGATAGCTCCGCCGGCGTCGTAAAACACCGCGCAGCTCTCCCTCTCTATCCGTGTCCGGAAACGAGTTTTCTCCAGCTCGTGCCGAGGTCTCATAAAAGAGAGGACTCGATCGAGATAATTGCTCATCTCACTCTCGGGCCGAGGGCGCGGCTTCCTCCTTCGTCATCTGAGAGAGCCGGAGGGAGAGCTATGGCTGTGTATGAGGGAGAAATCGATGCGGACGGACGTGCATATATAGGAGAAGATGAGCCGACGGCTGACGAATAGGCCTGACGGCTCGGGATGAATGCCGAGATGGATAGACGAGATTGAAGGGGATGGGGGCCGGGATCTAGGAGATTTCGAGAGATTCGGGGCGCGAGGATCGGGTGTCCTAGTTTCGACTGGAGGCTGGACCGAGTTTTGTGTGTGTGCTTTGATGGAGCGCGTTTTGGTGCTCATGAATTTTCATTAATTCTTGGAATGACGAGGGTGGTTTTTCGATTTCACTAGCGTGCTTTTATAAGAATCGATTGTATAAGTAGAGATTTTTAAAACGCCGCTGCGCTTTTTCTGTATTGAGAATCGGGCGCTCGCAATCTCCGAAGGAATTTTGAATTACAACCGGCGAAACAAAAAAACTCCGCCGAACTATAAAGAGAGCGCATCGCGGTAGCCCGGAGAGCTTTCACCGCGCATTTTCATGAATCGGCCACGCGCGCCGCGACAGCGAGCAAAAAAAAACGAGGCCCCTACGCCTTTGTCCCGTCCGGGCAAAGACAAAAAGTCGAGCAGCCTCGGCAGCAAGAAAGCCAACAAAGAACAATGGAAGACGAAGATGGAAATCGAGAGAGAGAGAGAGCGATCCGGCAGATGCGTTCATAAAGCCGAGCGGAGGAGAGAGAGAAAAAAACGAAAAGGGAAGGAGAAGAAAGACGAGCACTCGGCCCAAAGGTCAAAGGCCCGAAAAACAGAGTGACGCGGAGAGAAAGAAGAAGCCGGGTCTCTTCTCACGGGCGCTGTACATATTATAATCGGCGTATCGGCGTCGCGAGCGAGCGCAAGAGCGATAACCTCGATCGATTAATCGATCGCGCCGGCGAGCCATTAACCTCTGTCTATTTTTCGGCCCGGCGAGCAATTTCCAGTCATTGATGCCTGCGCGCGCGCTGGTTATTACTCCGAGCGGCATTCCTCGGCGCGCGCTGCGCACTCTCCTTTTATATGAGGGCTTCAAAACATTTTCCAATATAAGAGTCGGCCGCCGAGCAGCCGGACTCGATTACTCGCCCTGGTGTTGTGTGCCTATCGGCCGGGCTCTTTATTGTTGTCTCTCTCTGTCTATCTTTCGCTTCTTTGCTTCCCTGTCGTTTGGCATATTAAAATTCTTGGGCCAATTGCTGGCGTTGAGAATTGGAGCGGGTAGTCTAAATTTGTGGATGTAAACACGAGGGTTTTTCGAGATGGAATGATATTGGAGTTTTATTGATGGGTTTTTTGGTGATGTTGCGCTTCGCGTTTGTTTCTAGCCTTGTACTTTAAATTAATAAACGATGTCGTTGTAAATTTTATGTGTTTGTAAGCTGAATATGAGCATTAAGTAACAATGATGTAAAGAAATGCGAGTTCAAAAAACACATTGTTTCATTGCGTAAACAAAGCCTGAGAGACCGCCTCCCTTTAAAGCGCGCTTAATTAAGTTTAATTTAATCTCGGCGCATAATGAAATTAAAAGCAGCAGCAACTTCGAGGAAAAGACGAACATTAAGCAGTCGGCTGGAAAAAGGAAAAAACAGACCCACACGGAGCGAAAAAAACAGAGCGAAGAAAAAAGCGAGCGGAAGATTGGCGTCTTTGTGCAGGCGGCTGATGGCCCTTCAAAGTCTTCTTCACGAGTTTACCAAACTCGCGTCGACGACGTCGAGGGACAAGTGTTTTCCCTCTCTCCCTCTTCCCAGCGGCCTTTTGCTCTCTTTCTACGCCAGACTCGTATAGTCTTGCCTAACTTATGTGAGCGCCGCAGCCACTTTCTCGCTCGGCCGAGTAAAAAGCCTCTGTCCCCGGAGCCAGGCGAATCGCGCGACGATGACGGCGCAATGTATAAAAGACGAGAAATGCTCGTGTGGTTTAGCTGAGAAGGCTAATCGCAGGCATTGGATAATTAGCATGCGCGCTAACCTACATTCGCGCCACTCAATTAGCTGGCTATTAATGCTGAGGTTTCGGGATGTCGTAGAGGTTTTGTTTTATTAAGTGCGCGGAAAATTAAAGAGGAGGTAGATTGAGTTAGCTGCGGGGTTTTCCGGAAAATTAAATGCAGGTTGGGCTGCGTTGTGTAATTAAGTTTTATTCAATTATGGATTGTG
>JAPYZA010003543.1:0-24101 GCA_030522685.1 Eupelmus azureus | reverse complement strand
AAATGTCATTTTTAAGAATATGAGCATTTTTTGTCTATATAATACGTCTATTTTGACTCTAAATTTTAAAAATTATCTTCGACCATACACTGTCGACCATTTAATAAATATTTAAAAAACAGTCGGTCATTGTTTGATAATCATCAATCGCCTAACATAATAGACTTCCAATTTGAATAATCGCTGCGCTCTACAAATAGATTATCGTGTATCTTTTCTCAAAACTACTCTATGAACTCAACCCATTCAAACATTTAGTCTAACCGTTACATTGTTACAACAATACCGACATTTTCTTTTCAACTCATCCAACATTTTGCAATTACACTAATACCTCGTCCCTCATCACCATATAAATAGCAAGCTCAAACAGCTCGAGCGCGAAGCCGTCAATAATTCGATAATATTTACAATCTTGTTATTCGCGGCGCTCGGACGCGAATACTAATGCACTTCTATTCAAGCAGAAACATCTACGGATTACCTAATCATCGCGCCGAGCTTTCTGCGCTCTTCCAGCGCGCGCTAGAAGCAAAGACTCCAGATGCGGAATAATAAATTGCATCTGGATTTCCGCGCTTTGTAAGGATACTTTTGTTTACTAATGCCGCGGTGTTTCGAGTGTCATTACGTAAAGCCACGTCTAGGATGTATGTACGTGTACGATTTATGCGATTCTGCTCTATCGTCTGGGAGAAAAATAGTATAATAGGCACGTGTAGCGACGCGAGGCACGTGAAAAATTTGCAAGAGAGTGATTATCGAGAATAGTCTATTCTATTCTTCAGATATCAAAGACTATCGAAGAGTAGTCTTTGATATCTGGAATCGGACGGTTTGAAGTGCTTTTTTTTTATCGGTTGCGCGAATCGGAGATGCGCTGAGTCGGAAGACTGACCGTTTAAGAACAATATTTTCGTTTAGTGCGATGGTATTTTATCTCGAGTTGCGATTTTTGTACACTTGAGGCTTGTTAGTCATTGGAAAGCAAACAGATAGACTTGAAGCTAATTTATACGATAATGTTAGAACGATAAATTTAAGATATTCAGAGTTTAATAGACGGGTTATATCGAATTCAAAAATAAAAAGTTTATAATGGCAACTTTAATTGTTTGAAAAAGCTATTTTCATTATAACGAAGCAATTTTTCTTTTCCAAACGTGATCTATCAAGTGAATCTTAAATATAGAAATTTATAAGCGCAGAGAGTCGCCGCGCATTACATGTATATTTACGCTCACAGAGCCAAGCAAGCCAACATATATTCTCCGCGGCATACGCGAATCGGAGCTCTAACTTCATGTACGCGATGACGCATTAGTCGACTTCATTTTGTACATAGCCTGCTGCTTCAAACTCTGTTTACGCGGAGAAAGTTAACAAGACTATACCTATCTACTCCTTCTCCTAGAACATAGTCTCTACTAAAATGTAATTTTCCGCGCAGCCCGAAGCCAATAAAACTAAAATCTAACAATACCTCAGCCCTATAAATTGTCACCAAACTCTTCACACGCCCAATTACCAAAGGAGCCAAATCAGCGCCAAACCACCTCGTAATTAACTATCTTACCTAATCGCGACACTAAATCTCTCACCAATCCAAAAAAACAACCTATACCACTCAACTCCCATATCC
This sequence comes from Eupelmus azureus, assembly GCA_030522685.1. Taxonomy (NCBI): domain Eukaryota; kingdom Metazoa; phylum Arthropoda; class Insecta; order Hymenoptera; family Eupelmidae; genus Eupelmus; species Eupelmus azureus. The sequence goes on along the minus strand of JAPYZA010003543.1, from coordinate 22,459 downwards.
AGCCAAAGCCGTATGTGCTCAGCGTGCCGAGGGTAATGGAGTCTCACGATATGCCGCTGGCGCGCGCGGGCTTCGTTAAACAGTCACGAGACTCCAAGCCCCCACCTCTCTCGCGTTTATCCTTCTGCGGCCGTCTAGCTTTACAGTACGCCGCTGGTTTCAAGGTTCAAAAACAACGCCGAGGAAATCCCGTGTGCTTATAGACATACGACGAAAATCTAATTTCCGCGTTGCGCGGCGGTTGGGTTTTTCGCGGTGCTCGCGGCTTCTGGAAAACACAGTTTCGGAGCGCGCGTTGCGCAACTTTGACGGGAGCGCGCGCGATGACCTTTGTATTTACTATAGGTTGAATCGCCGCTCCCTATCCAAAAGCAATTAATCAATTGCATAGAGACAGACAGTGTACGGAAGCCGCCGGCTGTGTGTATCCACCCCGCGACGGAAGCCGGCTCTGTATAAAAGGCGAAGGGGGAGAGTTTTTGCAATCTCCGGGCCGGATTGCATCAGATAAAAGAGAGAAGCGGCCGCGAGAGAGCGGACGAATGAGCGCGAAGAAGCGGGGAGGCAAGGGGGAGAGTGGAGTTGCAAGCTGTGTAGAGAGCGCCTAATGTTGCCGTCGACGTTGACGTCGACGTCGGCCACTGGGTCGTATCCGCAGAGTGCCGGGGTGAATCGATAGAATCGCCAGCTGAGGAGGCGTTGTGATGCGACCTACTTGATTCGCGGCCCTTTTTGCAACTTGTGTACTGATGTGTATGTGTAGACGCTTTTGTATAGCGGGTAATTGATGTTGCGGGGGCGGATTTTGCGGAGAATTTTAGATTGATTGGAGCTTGGGCGATGAGGTGGGTGTAATGTAATTTTTTATCGAGCGCTAGGACCATAAAGCGACTTGGAGGCTATATAACAGCCGCGGGGATTATTGTTTTTCTTATCGCGAGAGCAATGCAAGAGCGGAGCTCGGTTTTGTTTATTATGAACGTATTGAGTAAGGCCCCTGAGATAAAGCGGCTCTACAGGCTGCGAAAAAAATGCTTGTTTTCGGCCTCGCGCTGTATCTCGCACCAGGAGCGAGAAAAAACACAGAGGCACAGCCGAGGCGATCGCGCTTGAAAACAAACAAACGCGCGTATACGTAAATCAGCTGTCGTTGGTATAATAATTCCTGACAGTGCGTCCATTGACAAAAAAGGTAGATTTCCCGGCGGCTGGCGGGTAAAAGTTTTTATGTAAGTCGCACTGCGCCAGCTCTCTCGGAGAAGAAAGCGTCGCATTAGCGCGAAAATTTTTCGCTCGACATGGAAGCCCGCCTATGTACATACTTACATAGGTACACGTAAAAGCGCGCGATCGACGGTTTTCTAATTACATAGACGGACTATCACGCTGGTGAAAGAGCGAAAAAAAAGGTGGGCATGATAAGCAAGTGTATATAATAGGAGAGCGAGACTCACCAAAATCGATAAACTGCTTTATCGAGAGGGGCGAGGGGTTGAATTGGGAGTAGAAGTCGAGCATCTTGGCGATGCTGCCAAAGCACTTCTTGGTGAGCTTCATTGTTGTTGTGATGGTGGTAGTGACCGCTCGAGCCGCACATTAAAGCCTCCCCCTGGAGCAGCTCTCTCTCTCTCTCTCTCTACTTCCTTTTTCCTCTCTCTCTTCGTCGTTTCCTGCCGCTACTGTTTCCCGACGCCCGGACCTCGTCCCAACAATGTCAAGTTAAAAAAGCCCGGCCTCGCCTTAAAAGCGCGAAAACCAAGCCGACTCCGCCTTACAGAAGCTCTCGATTCTATCCCGACGCGAAGGTTAAACCCTTCGGGGCTGTCTGCTCTAGGTGCGTGTGTATATAAGTACACGGTGTGCCCTGCGCGTTATAATTCGAGCGTGACTATATACGCAGCCAGTCGCGGCTAGAGTCCGAAGGCCGCGCTGCCACTGTCAGCCGGGTATACAGAAACGTCAGCGCTGATTCTGGAGTCAGGAGGCGAGTTTCGCTGGGCGAGCTCCGGAACGACTGTTTTCGAATTCTCGAGGCGCAGACACACACGCACACAACTATCGCTCGGCCAGTCTGCATCTGCACGGAACTGGCGCACACGATCGAGTTACTTACTCGCGCCTCGCTCTCTCTCTCTCTCTTGGCAAAATCCCCTCCTTTTTTCGAAGCGAGCGCGACGCCACCTGGTGGCGGTGATGGGAGGCTTGATGGATGCAGCGCGGGAAGGTTTGAACGGAGAGATGGTGCGATTACGCGCGCGTGATTCTAGATAAGTGGGTGAGTAATTGAGAGAGTGGATGTGGGTATAGGCGTTGCGTAACGGTTTTTAAATTCGCGGTTGTTGAGAGCCGAGTGGTTTTATTGAAGGTGATATTGACGGGTAGCTTGTGCGAGGTAGTTTGTTAATTTGTTTTTTATTTTGGTGGAGTTGGTGGTGGGAGAGGTTTGGAGGGACTTTTTTTAGTAAATTGTGGAGATTAAATAAGGGGGTTTAGGGGAATAGTGAAAAGTTTGTAATTGTTTTTGTTTATGTGGTTGGTAAGTCTTGTAATTGAACTATGTCGATTTTTTGATGAGTTTTGAGAAGGAAAGTGCCGAGTCAGCCTTCGAACTTTTGTTGTTTCAAGGCTCGCTGAAAGCGTAAGACTCAACTTTAAATACACACGAACTTTCAGACACCTACGCGTGCGCGCATACACATACGCTAAGGAAAAAATTTAGTTATTTTGATCAGGCTTAATTGAATCAATTAAATATTTGCTTAATCAATTAAACCTTGAATGAATTACAGTTTTCTTATATGAACTAATTTTTTCTCAGTTTACACATACAAATATTTCTATATATTTCTGAATTAAATATTTTTTAATAGATCTGTAACTGATTTCCAAAAAAAAAAATGATATTTTAAGCTGCTGATTGAACTCTTTTCTCAGCGCCTCGTATGTTAATGACGTGACACAGCTAGATTTACAACCGAATCGTAAAGTATCTGCTCTTTTAGCAAAAATTATGAAAAAATGAATAGGCAGCAGCAAAATGACAACACTATTTTTGAAGCTACAGCTGCAATTGAATTCCAAATACTTTTACCCCTTCGCTTCTCAGCGCCTAATATGATAATGATGTGACTCATATAAGCACATAACCGAATCGTGCAATAGCCACTCTTTTTAGCAACAATTAACCGACAACGCGTTTATGAAATGTTATACTTTGACGAATTTGATACTTTACTAAACTGCGTTTATAACTTCAAATTTCGTGTTATTCAATTACGCAGTTAATTAGATTGGTGCCAGTGAAACATACAATATCACTTTCAGGTTTATAAACAGTTTTTCTTTTTAATTTTTAAGAGATTAAAAATTAAATATTAGTTTGGAGATCTTCTTTCTGTCATTAGTTTTTTTATTTTTGTTTTATAAATATTTAATGTACTTGGGTTAATAACATTATTTACGCTTTTCTGTAATTTAAATTATTTCAAATTATACAAAAATATATAAATTTTTTGCTTTAAATATCCCTGAAATAAGAAACTTCTAATCTGTATATAAGTATTAAATACATTTGATGATTGATAAATCACATTGGCGTATTAAATCAAATTTGTATAGACAACACATGTAGTTATTAGAAATTTTTTCAAATTTTCCAAATTACTAGACGAAGATTACAGCACTACAAATTTATTCCGTGAATCAGTCAATTGAAATTTCTTCCGCATGCTATACAAAAATTCTATAAAAACATGAATTACGCGCATATCATTGAATAACGTTCAATTAACGTTTCGTTTATTGGAATTACTCAAATATTCAACTTTTTTATATTTTGGATTATTAAAAGTTTATAAGTAATAAATGTTTAACTACATTTAGAAAGTAAAATAATGTTTCACTAAATTTCATTTTTAACTCGTTAATCATTAAAATTCTCAAAACTAATAATAAAAAACAAAATAAAAAATTTGGCACATATTTGAAGAAATATTCCACAGCCCAGACGCTCAGTAACATTTCAATTTTAGTCACGCTTCTGGCACAATAATATTCTTTCAGCAATCCCTCTGCCACCTTAATCTCTTCAACAATCTCTCTTTCTACTCTAATTGATCTAAATATTCAAAATAAAATCAAACTATTCCACCGTGCGACAACTCAAGCATTTCAGCAACATCCCAACGCAACGCTATCATAAATCAGCTGATTTCATTACCGCAAAACAACCACACTGCATCGCTCAATAATCAAATCCGCAATTAACAATTCTAAATCCCCCGTTCCAAACCCACCTCTCAAAAAAAAATGGCAAAAAAGACGAAGTTTCCTCGGAATAGGCCCTGTTTAGTTCGCCCCGAGGGGCGTACGCAAGCACATTACTTTACTTTGACCAATACACTCGCGCCCGGCTCTAAAGATCAGCCGAAGCTTCCTCTCTAAAGCTAGAGCCGACGGCGCGAGGCTAGCGACGATGACGCCGCGGCACTTTCTGCCCGAGATCCAGGGACCTTCGCTCAGAGCGTGAATTTTGTGAGTCACTTTGGACTCCGCTTGTGGCTCCGCGGTGGCACTCGAGGGAACCTCTGCTATACGTGGTTCTGCCCGCTCTTATATATGAACGGAGGCCGGATTTAACCACTTGCGGGAAAGGAGCTCGGTTTTTGGAGGCGCTGAGGAGAGGACTGCGGGTGGATGGGTTTTTTGGGTTTTTAAGGGGGTTGGCTGGGGTTTGGGGTGGTGCTTGGGGTGGATTTTGAAAGGTTGGGGTTTTGTGGAGTTGGTGGTGGTGATGGGATGTGGAATTGAGAATGCGGGGAGGTGTTTGTTGGGTTTGAAGTGTGGAGAGTGGTGATGGTGAGGTTTGCCGTAAGGGCGATAGTCGAGCGGCATGCCATGCGACTATCGTCCTAATGGTATATAGTTAGATATGGTAGACTTATAAGTTGCACACATGTTGCTGTATTGATAAACAGAGCTCTCGGTAAACAACAAATAATTTAATTGAAATTAATAACTTAAACGTAGGTAGTTACTTCTTAAACCTCTTAAATTATTGTTCTCTAAATTTTGTTATTATTATTAACATTCGCATTTGTTACTCTTAGGCAAATCTCTTAGGTTCAAGATATATTATTCGATATATTACAATTTTTAGTTTGAAATTATGCATTTAATATTAAATACATCATTCTAAAAAAATACCCCCCCTCTTTGTTTAGCAAAACAGTACCTAACGTTGAGTAGTTTATCTATTTACAATTTTGCAATACGGCTGTAACATTATTTTACAATTAATATTAAGATAACACTATTATTGTAATAATATAGTACCATATCGTTATTGCAACAATTATTGTCTGAGCCATCTTTACAACAACATAACTGCTACAATATTATAGAAATATATAACACAAATAGTATAATAATATTACTAAAACATTGGTAAAATATTGCAATAATATTAATATAGCAACTAATGTTATAGCAATACTTCAGAGGTATTATACAAAATACTGCATTAATATTGTGTGAATATTGTAACAATGTTGTAGCAATATTTTGGCAATATTGTAACAATATTGTAATTATACGGTTTTAATATTGTAACAATGTTGTGTCAATATAGTAGCAACATTAATATTTAAAAATTATTACGATGTTCAAAAATATTTACTTTTTATATAAAAATATTTATATATATTTATAATACAGCTAATAATCTCAATTTTAGTACGCTACAGTTATTTTCGATTAGAATTTTTTTTATCCAACACATTTTTTGCTTTTATTTGATTTAACAAATTAATTCAGAAGTAGAATAAAAAATTTTGAATCGCTGATATTCAAATTTACATATTTATTTAGCTATATTGAAAATTTAAAAAAAAGTGATTTTTTACAAATCCACCATATACTTGTGAGGTGGAACACAAATATCTCTTCTACAGAAATATCTAATCGCGGCATTTCTAATAGCGCTGTCAAATTTTCTCGAAAAATCTGTCAAAATTTTAGCAAAACATGTCGAGGATTTTTCGAAAAAAAAACTACTTATAAACACCATTTTTGGAATGGCGAACACATAAACCACTCCCCTATAGATTATATTTAAAAATTAAAAATAGATTTTTAAATATTATTTTACTTTCTAGTCTTAATTTCATATTTTTACACTATCTAAGTGTTCACCTTTAATTTTCATTTTTCCACTAACATTTTTCCGACGCACGACGGAACTTCGAATTTGAAAGCGCGCGCGTTCTTTGAATCAACCGCAACCAACATGGCGCCTCCATCCGAACTCCCAACCCAATTTTCGAGCATCGCCAAACCAGCCCATAAAAACCCCAAACCACCTCTCTCAACAAACCTCCAACCTCCCTCCAACCCAAAAACCACCTTCCATCTAAAAAGACCACTCTCCGCATCTCCCAACCCAAAATCCATAATCTCCCGCCGTCCAGTCCCAGCTTTAACTCTCGTAGTCGAGCGTCGGTTGTCTCCCCACCACCGACATCAAAACCGCCTCTCAATCACGCATACAAAGCCGGAATTCAGCAACATTGCAAAATACATCAGTATATCCTCCTGCGTATATACAAACTATACACACCAATCCGCGCAAGAGAAAGAGAGAGAGAGACAGTGCTCACATGCGCGCGCGCCGTCTGGAGAGCAGCTAGCGCAGAGAGCAGACGTATACACTACGCTCGTGTCCGTAGGAAAAAAGCGGGACTTCCGGTGCTGCCGTCGATCCGCTCTCCTCTGCGCGTGCAGGCAAGCCCATGTGCTTCGACGACGTGCCACTGCTGCAGCAGGCCCGCTAGTTCACCGCGCGTCGGCACGGAAAATACTCTCGCACAATAATATAGAGAAAAAAAAAGAAGCAAGTCACCACGGCGCTCTCAGTGTTTCCGTGGGCCGCGCACCCGCCCCCCCCCCCCCCCCCCCCCCCCCCCTTCAGAGAGGCCACCACGTCTCTCTCCAGGCAGACATATCCCGGCGGCGGCGTGCGCCAAGAGGTTGTAGACACGAGGTGACGAGAGCAGCTCTCCCCCTTGCTTCTCAATTCGAATATATAAAGAGGCTGCACGCCCTTGAAGCAGCGAGAGAGTGAGGAGAGAGAGAGAGAGGGTGAAGAAAAGGGGTAAGACACAGATATATAAGGAGGATGGCGGACCTGGACGACTTTTTCGCGAAGAAGGACAGGAAGAAGGCGAAGGGCAAGAAGTTCACCACCACCGAGGAGATAGCCAAGAAGCTCGAGGAGACGGGCAAGAAGATCGACAAGCCCAAGCCCAAGGAGAAGCCGCTCAATCCCGAGGGCGGCGACGACAATCAGCAGGTCGAGGTCGGTACTCTATACGCTCACGCTTATTCTTCTTCTTTCTTACTCCGGCTTCCTACTATACTCTATATGCCCTTTTCTTTCTCTCTCTCTCTGGGCTCCGTTCCACGTGAAAAGTGTGCCGCCTGCCATGTTTGCACGCGTGTAAACGTCATTCCGATCTCCTTCCCCTTTCTCTCTCTCTCTCTCCCTCGTTTGCCGCAGCTCTCTCCTCGCCTCCTCTTCTCGCGCGACACGATGATTATCCGGTCGATTAAAAATACGGAGCGCCCCAAGAGTGAGAGAGGGAGAGCTAGGCTAATGGGCCAGTCGATATTCTCCCGTGCACTGCACGCGAGATTGCGAGAAAGCCGGTGTGCTGACGGGCTTATGTAACGCCTTAGCAGGTTATTTCTGCCCCCGGCTTGATGCTGCAGCTCCTCTCGAGCTGTGGCAGCTGTTTCGATTGATCGCCTCTCAAGGGAGGGCCTGTCCGTACGATTGCTTTGTAGTTCGATGATGTGTTGGGTTGGGCTTGAGCCATGTGGCTAATGTATGGTTATGGTTACAGGAGGAAGATGAATGGAAGGACTTCGAGGAGGAGAAGAAGGACTACACAGGCTTGAAGATTGGAAACCTGACTGTGACCGAAGGAGTTAGCACGGATGATGGCGAAGACAGAGGTGCCCAAGACAATAGCTCGGACGGAGAGTCTGGCGAGGGCGGTGGCAAGGGAGCATGGAAAAAAGCAGATGCTGCACCGGCTGCGCCGGAGCCCGAGCCTGCTCCTCAGCCACCGCCTCAGAGACAGGAGCCACCTTCCCAGACTGGTGGCAGCAGTTACAGACCGCCTCATCTGAGAAATCCTCAGCCACAGATGGAGAGACCTATGGGACGTCTCAGAGCGAAAAATGTCGCTCCTGATATTAACAGCGAAGAATATTTCCCCACACTCAATGCCAAACAGCCGTCTACAAATGATACTAGTGGAGCATGGGGTAGAAAGTAAGTTTTGTGTCAATATCGTTAGATTATAGATATAAATGTTTTATTATTTTTGTAAGTGTAGAAACAATATTCAAATACCTTTGATTCAATTTCATAATTATTAATGTACATGTTCATGATCATTATTTTTAAAAATTTAATTTGTATATGCATGCTATGGGTTTAAAAATCAGTATTACAAGTTTTAACTTTTTTTTAAACAGAAAGCGAGATGAAGGCACCTTTGAAGAAGTACGCAATAAAGGAGGAAGCAGAACGTACAGTACACCAGAAACTCAAAATCAAGCTCCTAAACTATCATTAGGAAACAAATATGGTGCTCTGTCGCAAGATCAAAGCTGAAAACGACAAGTTTTGCCCTACCGATCGATAATCAACACGTACGTTACCGCCTCGCTCCGTTTCGTGGCCCAGTTGCGCCATAAAACAAATTTTATAGGCTAAATAATGCATACCGTTTGTGCATACGTATTTATTTACCACTCTTCGTTTTAACGTTCTCTGTTCGATTGTCTATAACTTTTGAAGTTTTTGAATTTGATCAAAATTATATGATGCCTGCTGGTGTTAATGAAAGTCGCAAGAATACGAAATAATTTTCTGGAGAATAAGATGCTAAAAACAAATAATAAATTTTATCGATTTAAGTTTGTAATTCATCGTGCACGAGATTAAATATCGTAAGAACGACGTGGCTGCATTTGTCAACGAAAGCAAAACTTATAGTTAAGTAAAAGTACACGTAAAATTAATATTAATACACCTAGGGAATAGTGAGATTCCGGGGCTGGGCTTCGGAACGGTGCCGCAAACGTGAACTGTGTGCAAGTCAAAAGAAGGAAAAAAGCAAACAAAACTATATCATTATGAAGGGAGATAGCTACTGACGGAAAAATAATAACATAAGGACGATATTACGAAGGTAAACGTGTGTATGCTTTTGTTGACGCTTGTTTAATTATGTTTGTTAGGTTAGAGTTCTTTTTTTAAATAATGTAAAAAAGGAAAGTGAGGAGGAAGGATGATGGAATGGAAAGAGACTAATCAAAGATAGTATTTGTCTTTGTTCTTTGGAAATTATATCAAGGTGCTAAGAAGAAGAAAGTTACTGATTTGAGACACTGAAAGAATTTTTGTACAGCGAATGATTAAAAAAAAATTGTGATTATTTATAATGGATTCCTATAGGAAGCTTGTACACGAACTGCCTGAAAAGCATTTCAACAATGTAAAACTTTGTGCATAAGGTGCCTCGTTGGGAGTCTCAAGCTGAAGGACTGTATAAAGTTAAATGAAAAGAATGAAAAGAAAGTAGTAAAATATTCATGACGATAAATGCACAGTAGACACGCACAGTAAATTTCCCCGTTTAATGAATTAAACAAACGCGTCACTCTGCATTTACTTGTGAATAAGTTTTACTAATTTGTTTTCGCTAATTTTTGTATAACTTCCTCATTATTAAAGAGTCATCCGATGAAGAAGAGCACAGCACATTCTCTTTTTTATTGGGTAGACAACGCATTCGTCATATGTATTCCTTAGTGAGTGTTTTAGAGAAAATTTTTTTTACCGAGTCCTTCCTCAAGTCGTTGTCATAGTCTGTAAAGTATTTACACGATGCCGTGATCGCTAAGCGATCTTGTTGCTCTTTGAACAACAATAGAGAAGATTAAGAAAAAAAGGAGCTCTAAATAAAGACTTGTCTGTAGAAAAGGTGCGTCTTTTGTTACAGAACAGCGAGCAAAGTTCATGATTTTAGCGCCATTGAAGCTGGAGAGGTGGAAGATAACATGAATAAAAAAAAACCATTGTTAATGTGTAAATGGAAGACCGAAAATGAGTATGCGTTTTGCGAATCATGAGTGGTATATACGACAACAGTCCAAGACCTTAACAATAATAAAAAAGATGCAAAAAAAAATTAAAAAATAGCACAAATTTCTTTATCATCTATTTACAACCCAATATAAAACGCCATATAAAATTTTTCTCTATTCACTCTTAACATTGTTAATCTTCATTTTCGGCTCATTCACTTGTCTTATAATACATCTTGCGGTGTAGCCCATTCTTCATTGCTAAAATTTATAAAAAACGGATAATTAACATTTAAATAAACAATGATTAAATTAAAAGCTCCTAGAAGCAGATAAGCAGTTGCAAAACTTTCATAAGCTTCAAGAAAAAGATAACTAGAAAGGCAACGTTAACGATATAGCTTGTACGAACTTGATATATATCGACAATTATTCATGCAGCGCAATTAATTTGATGCCGTCACTTCGCTTCGATGATTGAAAGACGGATCACGCAGGTACCTTTCGTGATATCTTAGCCCGTGGCTGCCTTCGTTGCTATACGACGAGTACATTGGGAGTTCCAGTAAAGATTCGCGGAAGTTCGGTAGGATGTAGATCCACGCCTTGGTTGTAGCACCGGCCTAGAAGATGAGAAAATGAAGTTTTTTAATTTATTTGTGTGGTAAATCGTAGGCTGCGTAAAAAAGAAAAGATTTCCTTTTTATGAAGTTTTTTTTTTATTTGAAAGATAAATTCGTTATTTTTAAATATGAATAGAAGAGTTAATTTTTAATGTAAAAATCTTACGTTTTCAAAAGTTGCACCGTTTTTAATTTCGCTTTCTGGCGCAATAAGAACGTCTTCCTCTGTACGAACGTAAAAGTCGGGATGTTCTTCCAATTCGTCTAATTTTTTTAGCATCTTTGAGTCGACATCATAAATTTCACCGAAAATTTGCTAAAAATAAAATAAGCATACCGATATAATGTAATAAAATTGAAAAAATGAAGATTTCGCTAACTACTTTTAATATAACTACTATTGAAAAGTAATTGTTAAATAATCGCTTCTAAACATTATAACGGAGAGTTAATTTCGCGCTATAAAAAATATTCAAAAAAATATAACTTTTTTTAAAGACGCAATTTTTTCTAGCAATACACTACTAATTTTTTAAACTAAAAAAATATATAATTCACTTGTTATAAAAATAAACGAACAAAAAAAAACAAACAAATTAATTTACTTCTCTTAACTTATCAAATCTTAAAATCAGAGTAAACATCCAATAAACCCAACCGCTCCACAACACATCCACACTCGTTATCACCTCCGATAACCTGTTAATTCAATTTAAAAAACCTCACGCACATGCGCATCATTCAAACCAAAACTCAACAACGACCGCGCGCAAGCTCCAACCCAAAACCCGCTCCCAAACCTCTCAAAACAACAAAACAAACCCAATCTTACATGTCCAACGCCGGGCTTCTTGAGCGTGAAAGGTATATTATACTTGGTGGCAATCACGAGCGGATACTTCTGCTTGGTCTTGCCCAAGCCGGCTAGCTTGGCGAATCCATTCTCCGCGTTGGCGATGAGCGCGTGGTTAGGCTCGCCGCGCTTCAGGGTGCCGTAAAGGAAGACACGCGTCAGAGGACACTTGAACAGGTTCTCGTACATGTCGACCGGAGATCGGCGGATTAGAGGCGCGACTGGGACGAAGGTGCATATGGGAGAGACTCAGGCGCGCGTCACGTGGCTACTCCCACCGTGGTTTGAATGTTATCAGGATGATGCGGTGCGGGGGTTTGAGAGATAATAGGTAAATAATGGTTTGTGAGAAGGCTTGGGTGTAAATGGTTTGGTGGGGGTTGGGTTGGAGAAGGAAAAATTTTGGGATATTGAGGGTGGGTATAGAGAGGGGAAAGGTCGTTCGTTTTTTTACGGATGTTTTGTGATGGATTTGAGTACTTAGCAAGTGCGAGGCTTCGACTGAGGGAAATGAAAGATAGCGGTTTGAGAGCTAGTTTTGCGAGAGGCTTTGAATAGAACGATTTTTATTGTCACTAGAGGACGCAGTTGACGGTTTACGCGCAAAATTTGTTTATAATGTTGTACATGTATACGAGAGAGTTGTATTGAGAATTTTTTTAAAAGGCTTTGCTTATCTAATTTGATAAGTACTTATTTTTATTTAACTGTTTATATAATCAAAAATTATTTCTTCTATTATGATATAAAAGTGTTTACTTTATGTTAATTAATTTTTAGATTAAAGTTGCACTTACTATACTTTATCACATTACAATTTCTGATTTAACGTTGATAAAAAGTAGAATGTAATAATCGATAGTGCAGTTCGTATATATTATTTAATAAAATCACAGTATATTAAATATTATTGTATAAATACAAATTATTCAAGGTAAACTTTTCTATGGCACAATTTGTAACATTGAAAATAAGGTGCAATAGAGAGTGGAATGTGGAACAAGTGTTAATAGAAATCATTTCAAGCAAATAGTTGAATTCAACTGAGCACAAAGCACATTTAATTTGGTATTTCTAACCGTTTTTAAATAAAACTTATTCTAATATAAGTTTTATATTATATTACATTATAGTCCTTAAGAATGGTTTTTATTGCTTTCATAATTTAAGTACTTATTTTATAGAAATAAATGAAGTATTATTATATTTGACAAATTATAAGTTTCTTAAAGAATCATTTTTGTTTTGTAACTTTTTACACAAAAGAATTATATATTACATTAATTTTTATTAACAATTATTAATATTTATTTATTAATAGCAGAAAATGAGAGCAATTATAAAGCTTTTATTTAATTTTTTTAAATTATAACCATTTCTGCATTTGGTGTAATTTTACATGCACGTAAAATACACCTCAATCTATAGTAGAAGCATGAATAGGTAACGGAGATTAACAAAGAATGGTATTTCAATGTCAAATCAGTTCAGTAGGTTTCGCGGTCATGAATGTACGTGAATCAAGTAATCAGGTATAAAAAATGATATTTCTATTATAAAAACCAGATTAGTTTTAATAGAAAATTTTGTTACGTTTTTTCATTTTTAATTTAAAATCAACTTTATGTTGCAATATTAAATTAAAAGATAATTTTTAAAAAAATTAGTTTTAGTTACTTCCCTAGGTAACTGATTAAGTCCATTTCTCATGTTCCCGAAAAATTAACGTTTTATAATCTTTAATAGTGCGCGGGAGTTCGGAAGAAACAAGTTGAAATAATAAACTCGAGAAAATTGAATTAAACAAATAGCCGAATATTTTTATATGTAATTAATATTCTTTACTTTATAAATCATATAAAAATTAAAACGAATTCAAAAAGAATAATATCATTATGATTTATAAACAATATTTTTTACAGAATCAATATGGAACGTTTCATATTAGTTTTATATATCTCACTAGTTAGGCATGGTAAGCGACTTGATGAATTTGTAATATATACCTATTAACTATTTTTACAATGGTATCAATGAATTTTGCAAAAAAGCATCTAGCCGTTAGAAGTAAATAATAAAGTAGTTACTTATAAGTTTGTTTAAAATCTTGACTTTTTATCCTCTGTTTGATAGCAAAGTGTTCAATCCTCAACGGCGAAAATGCAAAAGTGATTGATTATCCTTATCAGGCCTACGTACTCCCAAGTAACACTGCAGCTTTGTGCGGAGCTTCGATTATTCACAAGCGCTGGCTTCTCACAGCAGCTCATTGCGATTTCACGTAAAATTCAAGACTATATATACCTATATAATCACATACTGTAATTGCTGCAATTATATATTTTATTAACCGATAATGAGATTTTTCGTACACAGCATGAACAATACGCACCGTGCCTTTGTCGCAGTAGGCGGGGATAGAGTATTTAGTCTCGAAACGGATTACTATGAAATAGAAAATTTTATATGTCACTATGGATGGGTGAGTTGTTTTTCGATTCAATTATTTGCAATTTGGTATTGAGTACAATAGTAAACCGTTTTCAAGAAGAAAAATACTGACCGGCTTTTATTAAAGGTCAAAAATTTTCAAATAAGGTTTATAGTAACACAAAATAAAATATTTGTGTGTATTTGAAAAATTAAGAGAACACTTTTCTCCTTATATACAAACGTTATATAAAGAAAATTTTTGAAATACGAAAATTATAAACACTTATGTTTCAGAATTTTTATTCGGATATAAAGGTAAAATATTTCCGAACAATTTATTTCTTTATAAGCCATTTGTAAAAAAAAACTTTATAACCATTATTATTCTACATAACATTGCTCGTTTTGTTATATTTTTGCGGTATTTCTGCTGCGCGTAATTATCATGTTGCAAGAAGCAGAAAAAGGAAAAAAGAGGAAATATTTATTAATTAAAAAAATTATTCATATTCAAGAATTTTAGGATATATTTGTTGGGGATATTAATTAATAGTACATTATGCACCCAGGTGTACAATTACTGGAACTATTATATATACGCAATCCATTTTTAGGATCTGAATAGTTTGTACCATGATATAGCACTTGTACGCGTGAAAAATGACATTCAGTTCAACTCGAAGATTAAATCAATTGAATTACCAAGAAATAACTTTAACAAGTACAGAAACAATTTGGCAGTTTTGACTGGTTTTGGACAGCCTAACGTGAGTATCTAATACAAGCTGCAATATGTAATTATGCAGAGTTTAATATATATTTATGCTTCAATGCTACAGTGTAAGATACGGAAACGGCCATCAAAACTGAGATTTATGAAAGCTCGAATAATAGGACAGAATGAATGTAGCAAATATCATCGATTTATAAAGGATAATCACATTTGTACTTCAAATTTTGGAGGTCAAGAAATCGGTTCTGTAAGATGTTACTTTTATAATATTTTATAATTACTTGCAAATAATTTGAATTTTATATAGTCTTTAGTGTTATTTAAGCGCACAAAGAAAATTTGGATATCTGCTATTTGATTTGACAGCCTTGAACCAAATTAATATTTTTTAATTTTGGAAACAAAAAAATAATAGCTTTTTGTCACATTATTTGAATTAAAACTACTTACGAAATACTAATAAATGGCATTACGTCCTTCTTAATGACTGTAATTGTTTCTTATCACAGGGTGACTCGGGGGGACCGGTCGTCGTCGGTCAAGTTCAGGTCGGAGTTGTTAGTATGGGTTCTTGTGTTTTTGGAGTACCAAATGTTAATACTAGAGTCTCTTTTTTTCTTCCATGGATCAAGTACCAATTGAATTTATATTTAGACAAGTTGC
This sequence comes from Eupelmus azureus, assembly GCA_030522685.1. Lineage (NCBI taxonomy): Eukaryota > Metazoa > Arthropoda > Insecta > Hymenoptera > Eupelmidae > Eupelmus > Eupelmus azureus. The sequence goes on along the minus strand of JAPYZA010003543.1, from coordinate 6,996 downwards.
CGTACAAAGGAACTTGAATTTCTAATAGCGGTTTCATAATCACATTCACACGAGAAAAATGTAGAAGGAAAGAAACAAAGAAATTGAATACAAGGGCGTAGTACAGTGTATTATACATGGAATGCGATTGAGATAAATGGGAGTTGGCGTCAGCTCGACTCCATAAAGGTGTAATGTTTACATTAGTGCATTGCTTTTTTATAAGTATGTGATATCAAACTTTATGGAGTGTTTTTGTTGCGTAGACATCGCGATTACGCATAGTGTATGATATCCAATTGTGTGTGATCTATGCATTAAGTCGAATATTACTACATGTATTATACGAAATTAAAAATGTAATGGCATTGATTACGTGTAATAATGAAAAAAAAAATGTCTTTGTATTTATGAATGTAAATATAAAAATTCCGCTATGTAGAATATGTAAAACTCTAAGATTACATTTTAAGATATATTTTTACTGTAGAATGTGTTTTATTAGAATTTTTCTCTCTACATGCGTACTTAGAAAACATGTAAATATAAAATAAAAATATAATTATTGGAATTAACAAATATTTCTTAAATGCACCTATACATTGGGAAATAACAACCATAATTGTGAAGGTTTTAATTTTGTTGCTATTTTTTTTTGCGTCAAACGGTCAGGGTATAACTTATAATATTTTTGAATTTAGCTAAACTAAAAACTTTGGTCGAAAATTTAAGTTTTTAAATGAAAATCCAAGTTTTGAAAAAAGATTATCTGATTTTCCCTAATTTTTTCCAGACTATAATAAATTCCCTGATTTTCCAGAGAATTTCAGCTTTTCCAATCACCCAAAAAGATTTAACACTAGATGTTTCCAGAACAAACCTACAGTTAGAAAATGAAAATGTAAGTCGGCAATATGATGGAATGCTGAGTATATTACTGCCATGGATGAACACCAACTAAAATATGTGAATTTCAAGGGTTGGAAACTCCTACTCTGGAAACTCTAAGATCATTTAAATAACGAGAGTGAGGAGTTTCCATATATTTTTGGTGACCTAGACTCAGTTCGTACCTATATTCAGGAACTTCAACTTCATAAAAAAGTATAAGAACAAATTGTTTGAGGGTATATATTACTCTAACTGGGCAGATGAGCCAGGATCTCAACAGTGCTTTTGATGAAATCACGAGGATGACAACCACCAGGGATATTTCTTTCTGGAGTATAAATACTCTTCAGATCTGATATTGCGCCAACCAATTACTATGGAGGAGCTCAGAGTGGTAATTTTCTGGGCTAAAGTTAGGGCGATACTAGATTCAGACGGTTTGCCGATTCTGAAGTAAAAGTGAATATTTTGTGAAAAATAAATAGAGTAACAAATGTTTTTTTGCACTTTAAATGCATACATAATTTATTGTAACTTACAAAATTAAAATTACAGATAAAATACATATATATAATGCCGGATGATCTGAGACCGTGACGCGCATAAATGGCTTCCTATACATCAGGACGCTCATCATACGGCCAGCGCGAATGCGCGCTACGTAAAAAAAATAAAACGACCAGCGCAAAGTAGCCATCGCCGAGCAGATCTGACGCACAACTCATCCGTCGACCATTAAAACGACTCGTGTTGTGGTGAAACACAATTCGTAAGTCCGCTACAGATGACCGATTGTCAAGGTCTACTTAACGATAGGCCAAATATCGTTTTTAATACAAATATATAATATTCGTATATTAGGGCTGGCTTTAATTTTACTTTCTTTGTATTTCTATTTCACTAGTCATGAATTAATGCCAAATTTGAATAGTAACGAAAGCCATGAACTTGGTTAATTTAATAATATCCAGAAATAATAGGATCGCCAGCCCTAATAAAAAATCTTGAACGTTTCCTCCTTGGGCAAGGCTGTGGTCACCGTCGCATATACGCCTGTATACACTTTTTACGGAGAATTGGACCAAGGAGAGAAACTAGCCTGGCCCTGTTTGGGCCACTCAATCACAGATTTCCGATACAGAAGTGACATTTTCTCACCGCTAGCTACGCTTTCATCTTCATTGATCAGTTAATATTTACAAGTTGCTTCTGAATCGCAGGTACGTTGCGTTACATGCACTATCCTTTCATTATGCATTCCTTAAGCTGCATCACTCTTTGTTTTATAACGAAGGATGTTTACGATCATATTTTTATCCAGATTTTAACCTTTTCGCTTGTGTACATTTTAATTCCGTTACGTCAAATGTCCCATTGGTTTTCCACTAATGGCTGATGTAAGCTCTGAAAATCCGTATGATTCCGTTTCATACTAAGAAAAAGACGTAACAGGAGAGACGCACCACGATCGACTTATGCGTTGTTTTCCTTATCGGTGAGCGTTGTGACGCCGGAAGTCGTGGACTGTGCGTCACCGCCACCAGGTGAATCTCCAGCGCAAGCCAGCGATGGGAATCTTGCGAACAGAGCAGCTCTGTATTTCGGATGACTGGAAAAAATAAGAATACAATATGTCGTAATTTGTTTTATAAAATGTTATGTTAAAAGTAACGAGCGATAATTCTCTAAGTATACATTATTTAAAAACAGGGAATTGAAAGTTCAATGTACCAAAAATAGTTGAGTTAAAATGTATTTACCTTATGCCGTAGACAATTGGATTGTAAACAGCGTTCGCTTTAGCGAATACCGATCCCCAGATTGTAAATAGAGGTGTCAGCCTCGCGAGACTGAAAATACCAGCCCAGTTGATGATCAGATACGGCGTCCAGGCCATGAACCACAGAGAGATTGTCATCAGAGCAACCTATTCATAATCAGTATTGAGTTAAAAATGTTTTGACACATTTATCGTGTGAAGAATAGTAATTTTGACCGACCTTTGCAAGTTTATTCTCTGCACTTTGGGAATCTCCCTGCCTTAGAGAAGCGACGTTCATTTTCTTGGCCTGTTCGCGCATGTTTTTCTCGTGAGCCGATACAGCGCTGATGATAAAGTAGTAACTGTAGCAGATGAGCAAGAGTGGGAAGAAGTACACGAAGAAACTGTACACGACGATGTAAGATCTTGATAGCCAGTCCTTGGTGAAATAGTCTGTGCCGCAGGCTGTCAAATTGCCCTCTGGTACATAACTAGAAATGAAATACAAAACGATTAGTTACCTTAAATCATGGATTAAATGTATAAATGGGCACAAAAATGACTATTGACTTTTAAATAAAATTCAAAAATGTCTTTACCGGTTCCAACCGACCATAGGTGCAAAAGTCCAAATGGCTGCAAACAGCCATATTCCAAGTATACGGAGAAGGGAACCGTTGATGGTTAACGGTTTTGCTGATAGGCCTTTGACAATGACATTGTATCGATCGAAGGCAATCATACACATCGTCCAAATTGAGCCGCATCCGAAAATGGAGCCACATAATGCGTAAATTTCGCACATTAGAGGGCCGAACACCCATGTTTCATAATAGCAATTGATCACCTACAAAATAATTTCTTATAAGAATTTGTATTATAAGCCGCAATTGTTAATTTAAATTAGGAATTTCTCATTTAGCCAAAGGAAGGTATCGCTAAAATTGTAGAGAAGTAAAAAGTATTTTCGTAAATTTAGCTTTTAGAAGTGTAATATTATTGGAATCAGGCTAATGAAGTTTCTTGCACTTAAATAAAAAATTTTAATTCAAGTTTAAAATTGTCTTATATGTCTGAATCTCAAGTATGGCTTCAAATTGATAAATTTATTATAACGAAATCTTTTTCAAAATTTAAAGCTTATAGTGTATTACCATGGGAGGCGACATGGTGAACATCATGCAGAAGTCGGAGAACGCTAAGTTTATGACCAGTAAGTTGCTGGGAGTTCTTAATGACTTGGTGCTGACGAAAATGAACACGACCATGCCGTTGCCAATGACCGAGACGAGTCCGAGGCAACCAATGACGAAGCCAAGGATGCCGTACCAGAGGGGATTCATTGGCGGAAACTGGTACCAGTAGGGATCGATCATGTGGTGAATCTCGGGTGGCGCCTTGTCAACAACCGTTTGGTTATTGAAGCCACCACCGTAACCACCGCCATAGCCGCCGCGCTGAGCCATTGCGGTCAGCGACATGAACATGGGTCCCGTATGTGACGCCATTTTGTTTAATCCTACAAAAGGGAGAAGGAAGATTTAAATTTAAATAAATAAGTGAGTAGATTTATCTCTGACATGACAGGCACCAATATAAATAATAAAAAGTTTAAGCAATCGAATTAATAATAGTTTGATCCTCAACTTTTTAAGAATGGAATAATTGTAAATTATATATACATTATATAATACAACAAAAGTATCTTTTTAAACTTTGGAATTAAAAGTAATTTTAAAATTTAATGTTATTGTGTCATGTATTATTATTAATTTCTACATATATATATTTAAGTAGATTTCATTAATAATAGCTGGTGAAGGTTGAACTTAAATGTACCTTGAGAATAAAAATAGTTTTTATACAGAGAGCTACGTCATTCGCTTTAATACCATGTTACCTAATTCCTAATTTACAGGATATTTTTTTAAGGCTTCTTCTAAACGGTTTTGCTACTGTTTTCTTAATATTTAGATCTTTTAGACATGCACTTCCTCATTGCTTATTATTTAATATTTCAACGGATATATAGTTATGTACTATGTTTCTACTAAATAAAAATTAGAATTAGGATTAAGAACACACATTAAAGTTGAAATTTTAACAATATAAACCATATTCTCCAAAGTGGTCATGTTTAGTACAATTTTTTTCGTTAGTTACCATTATACTAATGTGCCCTAAATAATTTTTAATAAATAATTCGAATGTGACCTACCATAGGGATATGAGACGAAGTTTTTGAGGTTTTTGTTTATCATCAAAAAATTACCAAAATCTCGCGTAAAAAAACCTTTCCCATATCTTGGACAAAGTATTACTATGACATTTATTAGAAATATCGTCAAAATCTTGGTGATGAATTAAGTACTTATATATTTTTGTTAAAATTAAAATTGTCTAATATGATAGATATAAGATATACATTATATTTTGTAATATATTTTAGATGAGATAAGCACGAGATATAATATAATATACCTTGAATCCTATTACCAATTCCTTCACCGACCATTGCTTTGATAGCATCGCCATTTGTATCCTGGCATTCAACGCTACTATTTCGATTCTTCAGAATGAGAAAACTTCAAAATAAATGACAAATTAATGATGATAACGTCCTTATTTTACTTCGGACACGCATTCTTTGGACATATATTTTTTGCAAGAAGTTTTCTTTCTTGTATTTCTCGGGTTTTTTTAAACTGTTTAAGTACCTTTTGAGAGTCCATCTACTTATTCCACCCTTTGTTTAATATATTAATTTCGTAAATCCCTCTCGTTTATTTTGAAGTCGTATTTTATATTTGTTTGAATCGACAGCTCTAATTCGAAAAGACTATTCTGTGTATAATCATAAAGATAAGTATTTTCGAATTGGAGCCGTTGATATTTGCTTTTTGTTTTAAACACAAAAATTAATCACAAATATTTTTACAACAAAATACAAAACTTAAAAATATACAAAATCATGACCGCGGGAGAGGCGGAAGATCAGATAATCATCAAGATAAAAAAAGGCTTGTAAAAGTAGACAAATTCATGAAAGGTACATGAGCAGTTTTAAAAATTCACGAAACAGAAAAAGAAAATTTCGCGTAAATTACGTATGTTCGGATCTAAAGCAAAGTAAGGGCTACACGTGCTTATCATACAAAAGTAATATTCCTGATGAGTTTTCGACGCATCAGGACACTTGACATTTCGCGTGGGCTACATTCGTCAGTTCGCCATCTATATATTTTGAAGGGTACGTCGAAACGAAGTAGTCATTTTGGGACTAATGCAGCCGCACGATTTTCAGAAGTAGTGATAAAAGCCAGAATCATCTACATTTTTATTTTCAACGCGATTGAAGAAATAATTATCGAAAGCATTGGTGTTAGGATTTAAGGCAAAATGTTAATTAAGTATAACTGCTTGATTTCACAATAAAGTCTATCTTAATGAACACAATAGAAAGTATATCCTTATTGTCTTTTATATGCGTATTAGAATATTTGTTGTAGAAAAAAAATTGATGTGTACAACAGTTACTTTAAGTACAAATGCGAGAATTGTAGATTGTGCTACTAGTAGGCAAATAAGTGCTTTACAAAAAAGAAATTATTTATGCTCATGAGTATCAAATACTATTTTTCTAATAAAGAGAGAAATTTGATTCTATCTTCGGAGAACGTTTCGAGTAAGCAACATTCGGAATTTCTTTACTAGTGAGGAAATGTGGTATTTTTGACACTCCGTGCGCAAAGCTTGATCAAACAAAAACGCATATGCTAAATCTCGCTTTGTTCACGTCGTATCAAAAAATACGGTTCGATACATGAGCGAGAAAGTGATTTCAACCTCGCGAGGACTTTTTAGCCTCGTTTCGCTCGGGCGCAAACTTCCACGCGTGGTTAAAATCACTTTCTCGCACTAGTATCGAAATGTACTATTTGTTTACTAGTGAGGAAATGTGACATTTTGCACACGCAAAACAGATTCTAAAAATTGAATTAAGCTCTAAACGATTAAATTGATTTTAACCTCGCGTAGACGATTGCACCCGTGCGAAGTGAAAAAAGGCATACGAAGTTAAAATCACTGTCTCTCTCAAATATGGAACACAACTTTTCGCACGATGTGCGTAAAGCTTGTTTTGACACGTACATTTTATTTTAATGTGTGTACATCAGAGAACATTTTATTACAATTGTTACAATTATCATCCCTTGACTAATAGGTGTATTTAAAATTAGAAAAAAAAGTTATCTATGTGCTCGATTTCATTTATAAGTTAGTAAGAAGTATAATAAATCATCTCTCTATTTATCTACCTAGCTATTGTAAAAATCTTATATTAAATGTGTCATTTCAATAGA
>JAPYZA010003542.1:0-14932 GCA_030522685.1 Eupelmus azureus | reverse complement strand
ACATATATATATATATATATATATATATATATATATATATATATATATATATATATGTATAAGAACAACAAACTAATTTTCGTTTCAAACATTGTTTCCAATATTTTATTCCTCTTAGGCCTAGTGTTCACATATGTGGACAATAATAAATCACATGGAAAATTTAACAGATTTGATTTTCCAATAAATATTCTAGCGCAGATATTTTGGATGCCCAACTACTACATAAATTATATAATAAAAGATCTTTTAATTAAGAAATACATTTTTGATTATTAATATAATTGTTTTTATTTGGTTACAAGTAAAAAAAAATTTTGTTGCCGAAAAAAATATATAAAAATTAATTAACAATTTTGTTATTCAATTTATTTCTGTTATTCTTTATTTATAGAAAGAAATAACTTTAAAGGTTTTATTAAAAATCCTTTGGGTGACCTGACAATCGTGACTTCAATATATGTCCCCATATGAGGACATCGTTGAGAAGAGGTTAATCTGTAAATAATAGCCTTAATCGATCTCGTTCTTTTGCAATGGCAAATTTTTGAAAGGGTTTCATGCCAAGAGAAACTTTAGACTTATCAGGCGCGTTTGCGATATTAGGTTCGCTACGCGGGTGCCTAGCGGATTTGGGAATAGGGCTATTGTATATTGATTCTAGGGATAATTCATGGTCCGTCCGTTTATGTTCGATAATTATAAAACTCTGTTTTCTGGATCAAATTAGTCTTTTTAAAAATTTTGTCCAAAGAATACATATAATAATTGTTATAATTATTACTGTCAGTAGGGATATACTCCCATACAGTATAGAGTTTGTAGTAAATTTTTTCCGTTTGTGGGTTCCGATTGTTTTCATTTTTGCTATTACCGTATTTAATTTATCCTCATTATATTCAATTATTAACTGTAAATAATGTTACAGGTCCGTAATTCTTCTACTCCTTTCCACTAATGTAAATGTAGCACTGCTATTGTTCTTGGATTTGAATGAATTGAATCCACTCTAGAGATTTTTGCAATTTCCTCCAGTCTTAGATGTTCAGAGGGTATTTGAAAGTCCAGTTCAAATGATGAGTATCGTATGTCTGCAGCTATTTGTTGTAAAATGTGCCTTCCTTCAATAGCCTTAAAAGTTTTAGAAGTTTTTGTTGATTAATATCGGATGGTCTATTTTGGCTTCTACGTACCGTACATAAGACATCAGTTCCTGTTGATTCTTTATTTGCTCTATGTCCGTATTCAAAACTCTAATATTTTTGTTTAGATATTCTTTAAGGCGACCTCGGAGATTAGGCTAGGTTTCATTTCGTAGTTTACAAATTTCGCTTTTAGATTACAAAATTTTTAGAATTTTTTAAGCTTTCACCACTATTTGATAACAGTAGAATGGTGGAAAACTTAAAAATCAAAAGAATTTTATAAAATAAAAGCATAATTTGTAAACTACGAAATGAGAATCTAGCCTAACCTCCGAAGTCGCCTTAAGATCTATTATTTGAGTGTGTTTTCTCGTTTGATTGAATAACTATTCAAAGTGAGAAGATGTTATGTCAGCTCTTTTGTTAATTACTTCATCTCCTTTTGATCCTTAAACAATGTGCCTATGTTCTTGTTTAAAGCTTTCACGTCATCTATTGTAATTAGTCCGAAAAGACTTTTACTGACTGTTCCTACTATTCTATAAGGCGTGAGTCTTTTGGTCCGTATGCTTCTCGACTGTCTATCATTAGTTGATTTTATATATCTCATACTATTCAATGTGGTTTCAATGGAATACGATAATTCAAGATACGTAAGTATCAAAATAAGTTTGATTCTCCATATGTGTTGTCATAAAATCTTCGACTTCTTGGCTGATGATTAGTTGCCACTCAGCCTTTTTTAATTTTATAGTGTCTATCCTCTCGTAGTAAATTCCTGGGTTCGTCCTTACTACTTCTACTTCATAGTTACAATGTCTTGTTATGAAGTGAATTAATCGACAGATGATTAATGATGCGCTAATTGTCTCGAACATCCTGAGAATCATATTATCAGTTAGTGATAATTGTCAGTAGTTGGGGGAACAAGTTTTAATTTATCTGCATGCTTTCGTATGCGTTTGCCGGGTAGTTTTAAAATGACATTATGACGACCTTGCACTTCTATTATTTTTAAAGGCTTATTGTAATAACTGTCAAATTTTGAGATGCGTGGCTCATTTAGTATCCATGCAAATTCTTCAGGTTTACCCCTGAAGCACTTAACTTTCTTGTCATAACGGTCCTTAGATTTCATTTTTGCCTTTATCTGCCTTTCTTCCGCTAATACTCGCATTTCACTTAATCGCATTATTAAAAGGGAATCTTGCAATTCGTCCGTAAACAAGTTCGTAGGGCGTAAAGATTGTTCATGCATGAACGCTAGTATTGTAAGCGAACGTTGCAAACGGCATCAATTGGTCCCAATCGTCATACTTTTCTGAATAAGTCCTAATGTAGTCGATTAACGGTGCGTGGCTTCTTTCCAGAGATCCATTTGTCTGAGGTTGCTAACCAGATGTTGTCAAGTGATTTATCTTGAACAATCGCAACATGGCCTTCACTATTTCTGAAAGAAAACTGGTTCCATGGTCCGACAATATTGCGCGAGGTGCCCCATATGACTTACAAGGGGACAATCAACCCTCCGGATGATGAATTTGGCTGATACTTGGTAAATGGCCTTCTTTCAACTAGAAACGGAGCCCCTTCGAAGGGTTCTGTCCCGTAGGCTCCCTGAACTGAGATATCGAAAAACCAAGTTTCAAAAATAAGCCATATTTTTACATCAATTAACTACAGTCAGTATAGGCTGTGACTGTGAGCATTATTGCTCTTAGCGAATAGTTCTTTTAATCAGCCAAGTATGATTTTATATTCTACATGTTACTGTCGTTTATAAAAGCCATATTTTATTATAATATAGTATTATAAATTAAGAAATATTTATTTAAAGGCTCCGAATTGATCTATTCCTCAAGTTTTTCTTCAAAGTATCTATTTTTACAAATTTAATTAGTACCATGTAGGTTTCTCAATCCATACGCAAGATCTTTTACAGTATTTACCTCATGAGGCTACTACTTTATATACTTGAAGAACAAAAAAACAACAGCAAAAATATCTTGGTCCATAATTTATTGTGAATATAAACATCTACTTGAACCTTTTAAGGTGACGAAAACGAAAAACACATTTATTCAATGATTCTCTATAGATAACCCTGCTCTATGTCTTATAGGTTTGACCTCCAAATGGGTTTTCCGTATAGTCTACTATGTGATTAAACATCACCAAAAACAACTTTCTGCATCGGACCTAGGTCCAGCAATGCATTTCTTCATTTGTCTATCTATTGCTGCCATCTATTCATGTACTCATACAACGGTATACACCATATGTATAATCAACTTATTAACTATCTTCCTTACAGTATTAGGATTAATTAATGTAAAAATAACAAATTAAGTATCAAAATAGTAACATTGTAAAAAAGAATTAAGATATTTTATTTAGTACTGGCTTTTAGAAATATTAACTTGAGTAGCTGAGCACAAAAATCATAAAAATTGAAGATAAGTCAACAAACTTTCAAACCAATAAAGTTATACATATCAAATTTAATTAATATTTAATTTTAATACTAATTAATATCTTATTTTACTCCAATACATATTAAATATATACATTAATGATTAAACATTTACATGCTGTATCAATTTTAAAGTTAGGTAATGACGTTGAAAGTTATTAAAACAATCAATTATATAATATGTATAATTAATCTGCATAGGGCCTTATTTTTAATAACCAACAATAATAATAAGGCCCTATGCACTTAAAACGGAACAAGGCACAGGCACAAGACACAAGATACAAGCACAAGAATAGCATTGGTTACTATTTCTATATATATGAGAAACAAGCTCTTGTTGGTTTCGTCATAATATGGAATTATGTCAATACCTTTAATTCTCAATAAGTTTGTTGTGTCAAGCTTTTTGTATACAAATTAGCAGACAGACCACAGACCTATTAATTAGTTCTGTTCATGATGTATTTTCAAATTTATTTGTAAAATAAGTTGTTATATCAGTTAATTATTTGATTTAATTTTTATTTAAACCTGCTGTGTTGCATCATCATCTTGAGAGCAGGTTTTTATATCAAAATCAAGAATAATTATATGGTGAATAGAAGTTTTAGATGGATACTCTATTTTTTTTAATAACTGTGAGTACAACAAAAAAGGATCAAATGCCGTAGAAGAATTGAAGTTTTCTTTTTTTAACTCTTCAACCATTGGAAAAATGAAGATGCCAATTCCTTTCAAGATTCTAGCCTGTCCATTTTGGAAAGTGTAAGTAGTTATAATATTTTGATTTTAATTTCAAGTTTTTGGGTATGCTCAAAGAGTAATTATCATTAATATAGTTATCGGTTAAAATATACTTTTGTAATTCTTTAATATAAGATATATTATATAATTAATTGTTTTAATGACTTTCAACATCATTACCTAACTTTAAAATTAATACAGCATGTAAATGTTTAATTAGATGTTTATATTCACAATAAATTATGGACCAAGATATTTTTGCTGTTGTTTTTTTCTTCTTCAAGTATATAAAGTAGTAGCCTCATGAGGTAAATACTGTAAAAGATCTTGCGTATGGATTGAGAAACCTACGTGGTACTAATTAAATTTGTAAAAATAGATACTTTGAAGAAAAACTTGAATAGATCAATTCGGAGCCTTTAAATAAATATTTCTTAATTTATAATACTATACTATAATAAAATATGGCTTTTTTAAACGGCAGTAACATGTAAAATATAAAATCATACTTGGCTGATTAAAAGAACTATTCGCTAAGAGCAATAATGCTCACAGTCACAGCCAATACTGACTGTAGTTAACTAATGTAAAAATATGGCTTATTTTTGAAACTTGGTTTTTGGATATCTCAGTTCAGGGAGCCCACGGGACAGAACCTTTCGAAGGGGCTCCATTTCTAGTTGAAAGAAAGCCATTTACCAAGTATCAGCCAAATCCATCATCTGGAGGGTTGATTGTTCCCTTGTTAGGTCATTTATTCTCCGCCGGCCGTCGACACGCTCACCTCGTTCTTGATTAGTAATTGTAAGATCGGAAAATAAACCTTTGATTTTCTTTGAGAAATCTCTTATTATTAAGAAACGATACCTATCCGGAATTAAACAATTGGTCCTTCGAGCCGGATAAGGTGTAAAAAAAGCATTTGTAACAAAAACTCGCGCGGATGCGAGTGGATTTCTAAGTAGCCCAACACGAGGTCGAGTGACAAGCGTATCGTGGCAGGTCGGCTTTTCCTCGAGGAAATCGCACGTGGAGGGTAGTGCAGTGTCTCGTCTTTCTCGTCAGCAGCAAGTGCTAATTTACCAGGAATCTCCAGGTCACCAAGAAATAAAAAAATGGTGGCGAAGAGTGTTTTCGGAGCAGCAAAGGCTGCGCCCTTGTCTGCGCCCTTGTCTGCGCATCTACAAAAACGCACCTTTTGCTGCAAGACGACGCTGACAGAGGGCACGAGGGAGAGAAGGAGGACCGGAGAGCGCTTGCGGCTGCAGGGGTTTTCTGGCATCGAGGTATTAAGGCTAAGCATTTTTGAAATTATTACATTTACTATTTGTATCTCTCACTTTCGCCTTTGCTTAGTCTCTAATAGTCAGGTTAGGTTAGTCCTAATTACCTGCTTTATCTTTGTTTCTCTTGCATTCTAAGCTTAACTTGAAAATTCAATCTTTTGCATCTATGAATGCCTTCTTTTGCAGATTCGAAACGAATAAATTTGTTGTGCTCTGATGCTGTTTCGCACATGCTTCTTGTTGCTGTACTCTCTAGATGTGCTCGCTTAAAGCTCGCTTAACTTTCTCTTGCACAAACTAACAGTAATTGGTGACGTGTTAATTTTAAGTTACTTTTTAAGTTCATTTTTAATAGTTAAGACTACGAGAAAGTATTTTTATTGCTCAACAGAACTATACTGTAAAATTGTAAATATTAGCACGTCCGAATTTAGATGAGTTTTTGTTGTTCTATAACTATAACTTTTGACCAAATTAATATTTTTTAATTATGAAAAAAAAGTATATGGAAGCTTGTGTTTTCTACTTTCATTTTTTTTTGGAACTTGAGATATGACTTATGTAAACAGAATTATTAAAGTTTTGCGTACAAGATATTTCTCTTAAGATATTAGGGGAGAGCGGGGCAAGTCGACACAATTTTCAGACTTTTTGCTCTAATTCATAGTATATTTATTTTTTCACTATATCTAATATATCCATTCGAATTCTCTTCACTTGACAAATAAATAGCGATCTGTAAAAAGATTGTATAAAACTTTGTTTAATTTTTATAAACAATTGTTTTACGATCAAAAGTCGTGTCAACTTGCCCCGACCACGGGGTAAGTAGGCACAAGATACTTTTTCAATTGAAAATACGAAAATAACTCTATAATCATATAACAATACTTTATAAATGTAATATAGATTACATATTAATTACTTAATTGTATATATGTAACAATTTAACATAATTTAACATGATATACAGAACAAAATAATCAACCATAACAGTAAAATAAATAAATAACAATTTTTATCGAATTTGGCAAACGAAAACGTTCATTTTTTAATAATATAAATTATCCTAATAATATAAATATATTAATTTATAAATATAAATTTAAGTTTTTAACTATTTTTTTAGGATCACAAATATGACAAAGAAAATATTTATTTTTATTCGTACAACTTTCGAGAGCCCAGTTTTTACATTAAATGCACTGAATCAAACGAATAATTATAAGCTTCATTGCAAACAAGATAAAACCATTCTTCATTTTTTCTTTCCCCTTCAAAATGATCTGTTTTCTGTTTTTTTATTTTTACTTGGAAAACAGGCTTTCGCATTCTTATTTCCCTTACTCTAAAAATCTCAAGACTATATTTCGAACAGATTTAATTTCAATCTTTGGTATCTTACCATGGATGGTAATCATAAAATTCAGCTTGCTTTGCAAACCAAGACAGCGAATAGCTATGCTAATTTCAAGGCCAAGCTAATTTATTTATGCTAATTTTAAGGGTAAGCCATGACTTCAGTTTTAGCTGAGACTAGACTGCAAGGTTTAGAGGATAATTATCGTCTTTTTTGTGAAAATCATAACAAGATTCTCACCTCTAAGAACGTGAATAAGGATCATTTGTATTTTACTTCAAAATGACCCGAGATAGTTGAAGAACTTTTCTGTGATAGGAATGCTGAATTTAAAGACTTCATTTTTAAAATGGATGATGCCGAGAGAGCTGCTCAACAAACCGAGGCTTACCCTGTTCAGGTAGCTCCAGCTCAAGCCCAATTAGGCATGGCTTCTCTTTCAAACTCTGTACCAAGAATCGAAGTCCCTAAATTCTCAGGAAGACTCTCCGATTGGAATAGTTTTAGAAATTTGTGTAGATCTATGACCCACCGAAGGGAGGATATTTCTTCTGTATTTAAGTTGTATCATCTAAAAGCAGCTCTAAAAGGTGATGCCTTAGACTTGATAAAGAAGTAAAAGAAATTTAATAAGGTTAAATAGCCAACTAGTTTATTGACCCAATCTACTTCCTTAAAGGTTTCTTCTGATGACGACTTCGTTCTATTGCCCACAGCGATTGTAAAAGTTATCTCTGGGAACGGTCCAGAGATTTATGCTCGTGCTCTCATCGACCAGAGTTCTCAGATCTCTTTCATCACTGAATCTGTTGGTCAAAACCTTAATGCTAAAAGATATAAAGGAAAGATCAATGTAAGCGTAATTGCAGATACAAAATAGGCCAGTTGTAGAGGTGTCACTTCATTCTCTGTAGCTTCTAGATTTTCTTCCGATTACTCTCTAAAAGTAGATGCTGCTATTTTCTCAAAGGTTTCATACTCTAAACCTGACGCTGTAAATAGTTCAGATTCAAAAAATGGATATATTTAAGAAATCTGCAGCTTGCAGATCCTTATTACTTTAAAGATCATCCGACAAACCTATTTTTAGGCGCCAAATTACATGCACGGATTTATCAAGCCGAACTCAGGGAAGGTAGCATAGACGAACCTATTGCTACAAGATCGGCTTTAATCTCTTCTTTTGAAGGCAAGGGTTCATCTCATTCTCTCTTCTATTATTAATGTGTCAATAATTCTCAGCTTGAATATCTCTTAGAAAGGTTTTGGAAACAGGAAGAGGTACATTCTCCGGTAAATGTTCTAACTCCAGAGGAGCAGGAATGCGAAGATCATTTCGTGCGCACTCACTCTCAAACCTCTGACGGGCGTTGTATAATTAGACTGCCACTTAAAGCCGATTCAATGGAATACCTACCCTTTTCACTTGGCGACTCTTACCATACAGCTCTTAATACTCTCTTCTCAATGAAAAGAAAATTCGAGAAAAATCCAGATTTTAAGAAAAAGTATTGTCAGTTTATGAGCGATTACAAACGGCTCGCTCACATGCAGTCAGCTCCATTTCTATCATCCAAGGAGAGAACTCGTTGCTATTTTCTTTCTCGTGAGGTAATTCAGGGCTCGACAAAACTACGAACAGTTTTTAACAGATCGGCCAAGGTTTAGCGAAATTGAATCCATTCGTCGATCGATGGTTGTTACGGGCTGGTGCTTAATTAGCCTTTCCGAATCTAGACTACAGCAAAAGGCATCAATTAATCCTTCCAAATAAGATGGTACCTCGTGGAAGTTCAACCCGCCAGCTGCTCTTCATTTTGGAGGAATATGGGATGCTACTGATAAATCGGCTAAGCACCACTTGAA
Source organism: Eupelmus azureus (assembly GCA_030522685.1). Classification (NCBI taxonomy): domain Eukaryota; kingdom Metazoa; phylum Arthropoda; class Insecta; order Hymenoptera; family Eupelmidae; genus Eupelmus; species Eupelmus azureus. The sequence continues at coordinate 6,055 of JAPYZA010003542.1, read as the reverse complement.
GAGGATTATTGGTAAACACGTTCTTAATTTTGTTAAATTATCCACGATTCCTTGCCAGGTTTTGGCTTCCCTTAATTCGCGACCTCTGACTGCCTTGCATGACGAACCATCAAGCACCACTATCCTAAGTCCAGCGCACTTTCTTATACAGAGGCCCTAATCTGAGTGGCCGGAAACGAAAAGGGGACATAATGCACGCCCGCTGGAAAAGTTTTAACCAACGTAAATATTTTTCGACTTCAATAAAAATCGTATTTTAATAGTTGATTTAGATACACAATTTCATTGGCGATATTTTTTATATTGATATAAAAATTGTATCTATCATAATTTTTTAGTAATCTTCATAAAACGTCATTTTTTATGAAATTTTTATACAGTAAACTTACAAGTATTCTACGTATATCAAGTTTTAGTAGAATATCAAAGATCATTTCAAAATTAAATGGAAGCTGATTAAAATTATTATTTCCAAATTTTGGATTTTTCTTTTCAATTAAAAAAGTTGTGTTACGAATTTCTGAATTTACTATATTAAATAATACTAAAATATTCATAAGGCTTTAAAGAAGTATTTTGAAAAGTTTCAACTCTTTCAGAATTAATGTTAAAAAGCTATAGCATTTTATCTACATGAGCGATAAGCTGTCCAGCCGCCGCCCAACGCGCTATGCTAGGATTTGGCTGATAGCTGTGCTGTGGTAATGAGGGCTTTCCTGAAACATCTCGATAACAAACCTTTTTAACTTTTGTAACGCTACGATAAAAAGCAGACACGCGCACACCCATACACACACAAACATACGAAACATACACACTCATTCGCTCGAAATCGTGCGCGCTTATATTATATTTCGCCTACTCTCTCTCCCTAGCGCAACGTCGAGAGAGCGACGAGCGCCGCACGCCGAAGAGTAGAAGAGTGGGGAGCGTGAGAGCGCCGATCCGACGGGCTCTCAGCAGCGGCACGGAGAGCCAGTCTCTCTCCGGCCACACTGACAACATCTCTTCTCTAGTTCCTTCCAACTGGAGAAGGGTTCTTGTACTTGGAAGGTCGCAAAAATGAACTGTTTAATCAAGTTTACGAGAGAGATGCATTAAGATCATTTCCCTGATCCTATCTCCTTTCCTACAAGTAGTATGCGGGCTCGCGAACGGTGATCACCATAAGCGATCCCGCGGCTACTACTTCTCCCCCCTTTTTACCTTTCATTATTACAGTTTTGCAGAGACGGCGGTGTGACAAGCTAAGCCCCGAGTGTCGCGCAGGACGCGAGACATTCGGCGTGGGGCGACTCACACCGTCCATCGAGCCTCCTCGGGGACTCTCTGTGGGGGACATACCCACGCTGGCAACATCGTGGTGTCCCACAGAGATAGCCGAGGTGCCGCGCACGACGGAGAGGCATTATCAACAAAGGGGGACTCAGGAAAAAAGGGGCGTAGAAACGCGAAAAACGCTTACGTCACATTTGGCGCCCGAACCGCGAAAAACCCGCTAGCCGCGGATACAGAAATTTGTTTGAAAATTGAAAATTTTTTTTTAGTATTATTATTGTTATAATTAAAAGTCAATATTAGTAGTAGAATCGCAAAAATACATGTACCTAAAAAACTAGAAAAAAAAATAATAATCATACACGAAAAATGAGACATTAAAATCAAAATCAAAATTAGAAAACCTAGATAATATTTAAAATCTAACGCTAAGTAAAATTTTCTAGCTCCAAAAGTGAGCACAAATAAGAATAAACACAAATAATCAGCGTAAGGTAGAGAGCACGCGAAAACTCGGCGCGAGGCGCAAGACATCAACACGAGAGTTAAGCCTACTGGGCAGCGGCGCGCAACCTGCTCAGTGACTCTCAAAGCTGTTGGTTTAACATTTATTTAAAATTGCAAAAATTCGCAAAATCAACTCCAAATAAATAAATGGAGGACGTAGCCAACAAATGTAATAATAAATAAAATAAAATTGGTTTAAATAAATAAATAATTATTTAAATAAATAAATAAAACCAAAAAATTTCATTTTTTTACTAAAAATTATTATTACAGTTGTTGAGAGGACGCAATTAGCGATTTAAATAAAATAACAAAAGCGAATTTATTTAAATAAATAAATAATTATTTAAATAAATAAAATAAAAAAAAAAATTTTTCCCTTTTTATTACATTTACTTTGGATTACTATTATTAAAATTACTATAATTAAAATCAAATAAACTATTATCAATTATAAGTAAAAATATGATACCGCTACGAGACGCTCCGTTGAGCGAACATTTCACCGAGTGCCGACGCGGTAACCTCGAGCGCACAGCCGAAAGCTATAATGAGCTTCGCGAACAGCTCGATGACTCCATGCCAACATTTATAGCCAATCAAAAATTGTTAGAAGCGCGTGTAAATGAGTTATTCGAAAAAATCTCCGACTTAGAGGATACAATAGAAGTATAGAATAAGCGTATAAAAAGGGTAGAAACCGAAAATAAATTACTAATAAATCACATGACTGAACTCGAGCATAACATGAACCAGCACAAAGCTGACGTAAGGACAAGAATTTTTCTAATGGAAATACACGTCATAAATATAATAAAGAAATTTAAAAAATTAACAATAAATTAATAAGAACAGTAAAAACCAAAATAACAAATTAGAAAAAGAAAACATAAAATAAAATCGTAGAAAAAGAGACATAACAATTAAAAAGCAGAATACGAATAAAATGTGCGCAAAATAAAATAGACATGAAAACATAGATTTAAATATACAATTCAATTAATTTATTTAATTCAAATAAAACAGACACAGACAAATTCAACAATAGATGAGACACACATAAACAGGACAACATTTTTCTTACAAATAAATAGAGTCGATTATAGAATTTAAAGAGAAAATGTCGAACAATTCAGACGAAAGCGTCACCATGGACGAGAATAAAAGTACAAAAAACAGGCGCAGATCTAAAATTCTCGCGCAAGAAATTAATGAAAATTCAAAATCTCTACCGCTACCAGATGTCGATAAAAAACGAATCGAATGGGAGGGAGTAGTAGCAAAAGAATTAGTGACACTATACAATCATCAAACAGAAATTTATGATCAATTAATAACACTGCTACCGGCAACGCGTCGCGGCTCAACATCCCACGGCAGCAACAATCAAATCGACGCGTTAGCGGAAAATGTAGCAAAGATGTTAGGCGAATTTAACAAGTATAAAAGTGAAAAAGATGAAAAATATAAAAATTTAAACACAACAGTAACTAATATACAAAAGCAAAATGAAGCGTTAACGCGCACGTGCGAAGCGTTAGTTGCTACGGTGAATAACATGAGAGAGGAAATAGAGAAGAAAGAAAATTTATTAGAATTAAAAGCTTACGTAAATAAACAAATCGATGAAATCACGGAAACTCAGTCCGAAGCGGTACGGAAATTACGCAAGGAACAAAGTAAAAAACCGGAAAGCCACACGAGTAGTAGCGTAAATTACTCGCAAACGAATTAGAAAAATACGTGACGGTAATAAAACCTGTTACAGATAGGTTATCTTGCATCATCTCACAAGCTTCAGAAGACTGTGCCCAAAGTTGGTGGTACGTCGAGGAGGATGACGTAGTAACTTTTGACGAATTGAAAACCAAATTCAAAAAAAGATATTGGAATAACATGATACAAAGGTCGGCACGTAGAAAGTTAGAATTCGGCCAATTCTATAAAAACGGAAAAATGACTAGGACAAATTACGCAACGTATTTACTAGGTATCGCAAAAGAATTAGAAATTGACCAGACTGAAGATGAATTAATGGTTAAAATCAGCGAACACTACGAAAGAAGCGTTAGACAATGTTTCAGCGGTCAAATCACAAAAGACAGAACAACATTGTTCAAAACACTCGATTTCGACAATAACGACGCGAAAGACAAAGCGAAAAGCAATTATCAGAACAAATTCGCGACAAATACAGACAAACCACCATACAAAGACGCGAGAAAGGATCAAACAATCCAAAGCGATGAAGCAAATAAATCAAAGACGCAACAAAATAAACGTTCATGGAACGTAAACACGTTAAACTATTATCCTAAAAAGGATGAACAACAGAATAAAGACGATTAAAGCAGATTATTCATAAACAGGGGGGCAATAAACAAATTAAAACCTCCGATATCACCACGCGAAGCACGTAAAAGTCATGACAAAATCGATGTATTAGGCATAGATTTAGGCGGAGCGCAAAAGCAAAATTATAAAAATTCGGGAAACGAAAATTAGTTGCAATTGCCTCGTAACTCGGATATCAAAACAAAATAGCGAAGCACAACTGAAAACATAAATTATCAAAGTAATACACTAAATAGAAATAAAAATAAAAGTACAGAGTCACAAAATGAAAGCACACGGGAAATTAACAGACAAGAGAATACAAACGCGGCAACATAAAAAAGCACAGAAAACAATTTAAGAAAATCAAATAATACGATTGAAATGAATAGTAATACAAAATCTCAAGGCGACAAAGTAAACCAAACAATCGTTGAGCAGAAAATTGATCTATTAAGACCAATATTAATGTTTACAGAAACAAACAAATGGTTATTTAACTGGTTAATAAATTCAGAACACGCACAAATATTTACAGAAAACGAACTAGAATATATAAATGTAAACAAAATGTTATACGATATAAAGTTTCACGTCTTGTTAATATTCGAAGACCCAAGAAGCGAACTCTTACACGACATAGAGCCGCTTGGTCAAAACATTAAAATCACGGGATGTCCAAAAATTAAAATGAAATTAGAAAATATTGAAACAGAGGCTGTCATAGACACAGGAAGTGAGATAACGTACATGTCGGAAACATTTTCCAGAATAATTATGAAATATTTAAAACATGCCCGATTCTACCAATAAATGGTAAAACAATAGAAACCGCTACTGAGCAAAAAACAACACGGCTAAAAAGTCAAATATTAGTTAAAACTAAAGTAAACGAGTCAGAAGTTAAATTAATTTATCTCGTAGTACCAAATCTAATTAAGGATTGCATAATTGGATTTGATACTCAAAAAGCGCTAAAAATGGTTTTAAACACGCCGAGCGACGAAATAAAATTCGAAGTATCGGGAAAAAAGATAAAATCACATTCGTTAGTACCCAAATAATAATAAATGAAAAATCATTATTTAATAGAAAAGTAATTGGTGTTACTGACAAGGATCAGAACATCGCAAATATAAACCTAGCGAACTCGATTAAAGACGAGAAAACTAGAGTAAAAACTGAAATATACCCGTGGAAATCCGACAAAAAGGCGGACGCGGAAAAAGTAGAATACTTGTAAGTTTACTGTATAAAAATTTCATAACGAAATATTCAAACCGTAAAAAGTTCCAGCGAATTGATGTGAAAATTTCATTAAAATCAAATTTCGTAAAAAATGACGTTTTATGAAGATTAATAAAAAACTATAATAGATACAAGTTCGATATTAACATAAAAAAAATCCGCAATGAAATTATCTATCTGAATCCACTATTAAAATAAAATTTTTATCAAAGTTGAAAAATATGTATGTTTTGCAATACTTAAATGCGAAATTTCACTTTATGTCCCCTTTTCGTTTCCGGCCCCTCTTGAATTACGCACTTGAGTCAAAAGTTAATGACCGACTAGTCAAGGGACTACCTTCAGGCTCTCCAGGAGAAACATCGATGGTTGAGGCCTAATCGTTCTTTTCGAGAAGGCGTTATATGCTGCGCATTCACTATTAATCCAACTATAGAAAAATAATAATATTTAACATAAAATATAAAATAATTCAGCCAACGCACTTTTACCAGTTTCGGTGGCATACACCATCTTCTCCCCTACATATACTTTTTTTAGACACCTACAGAATCTAGCGAGCGGACAAGGTCTAGACAAATTTAAAACGTTTTTCATGTCATTTGATGCGCAGTTAAATTATGTCAAAGGGGACTGCGGAGAAACCTCTCGACGCAAGCCTGTCTGCGGAGTGTTGGGACCACGTGGG
>JAPYZA010003541.1:0-36330 GCA_030522685.1 Eupelmus azureus | reverse complement strand
TATGCCAGGAACATAGAGTTTGTAAAAGCTTTCAAAGCATTAGACCACCGTTTTCCCATTTATCAGCAGCTACTAAAACGACAATTTAATAGAGGGTTAGAAAAATTGGAATTGTTAAATAATACTTCAAAAATGCTTCGTAGCACATTGCATAGCTTAGATCTTGATGGCTTAATAATTGAAAAAATTCTTAGTTTTATTAATATTAATGACCTCCGTAAAATGAATATATGAATTATGTTTTGTATCTCTTTTGTTTTTATATTTAATAAACATGTATATATGATGTAGCTTTTTAGTGATCCAAAGCCTAATATAAATTTATGAAAATGACTTTATTGTTCGCCAATAAGTTTTAAAGTTTTTAATAGTATTTATTGATCGCCGCGAACAAGATAAAAGTTTAGACTCAAAAAAAATATATTTATTAAAATTTATTAATTTCAAAAATTACTTTTGTATGTTAAAACAAAATCATTATTTAATCATTTTTTTTTAATTAAATAATATTACAAACCATCTTGTTTTTACGGCCTATTTTATTGTAGAGATTCAATTTTTTTATCGAATTTCAATCTATCATTAAAGCATTAAGCACATAATATAATGCATAAAATCAAAAATAAAAGAATATTTCTGTTGCTAACAATTTTTTTTTCAAACTAGTTCTGTTGTGCCTTTTATTATTATTAATATAATGAAGACACAATGTGTTGATAGTTCCATGATTTTGTTTATATAAACACAATTTAAGTAATATCTTGTTGAATACAGAAAGAATATTTCAAATTTCTAATGTATAATTCGAATAAGTCGACTTCTTCTTGTCATGTTAAGTATAAAACTGCTGGTTGTTGTCGCTGCAATTTGCTAAGATGTCTGATGGGATTGCTTCCCTTACCTTCACAAATTTAGTTTTTGGTAAGCATACGTGCGTCAATTCAATAGTCCTTTGTTAATGCTAATAATCCGGCTCTGCTTTGAAAATCGCAGATTAGTGTTTTATGTCTTGACCTGCTACGATCGGAAAATGCGTTACGGATAAAATGGATGTATTCGAAAAAATAGTTGAAACGTGCTCGAATCAAATCGTAAAATGACATTGTTCTGAGAAAATAAGCTTTCGGGATACTTTAAGATAAACATTATAAGGTTAAAACAAGTTCAATACATAAATCAAAGCAGTTCCGGTACCGAAAAAAAAGTTTATTGGGAAACATTCTTGACTTCGTCTGCACAAAAATTCGAGATGCACATCGACTACACCATCATCTCTGTTTCAACCTGCAATATTATTCGCTGTTCTACAATATCCTCCGGCAATGCTGGTATCTGTTTCGCTGCCACTTTTCTTTTAGTGCTCAGTCGTTTAGCTTTTTGTTGTATATGCGCTCGAGGTTCTTCCTGCCTGAGATAAGAGGGCAAGCGATACGAAGTCTAGTGCAGGTCTACGCATGTGTTTGTGGATAAATTTTACAGTTAAGTTAAAGTGTCCGGGCAACCGGTGTTTCTTTTTTTTCTATGTCGGAAAGAGATAAGCTGGGCTGACTAATTATTGACTGCGACAGTTTTAGAGTTATCGGCTGCGTTTTATCAGACCAGAACGGTTATTAATGTAGTGGTAGATTTTTAGTTTTTTGCGTTATTTAATTTTTTTTCACGGTGACCTTTGATTGATAGTAATTTGAAAAACCTTACATTATTTGAAATAGTGTGTAAATAAGAGTTAAGATTACATGCCTAAGTGTGATTCTACAAATTTGTTTGACAACTTTGTTTTTATATAAATATGTGTTTAATATTTTATTCGACAAACAGATTATTTTATTATGAACTGCTTCATTAGTGCAAAAAATTAGTTATTTCTAATCAGTAGTACTACAAATACTAAATTAGTAACAAATTAATAGAAACACTTATAAGTGTTTATATTCTCACATATACAAATGTACCATTCACTATTAAATTCATTCATCGTTAATATGTCGCACATAAGTAGGACTACTAATATTTTTTTTTTTTTTTAGTAATCCATAGCGTCTATATACTATATATATTCATGTATTTACGGCGTTGTGCTACTCTTAAAGAGTATTTTAAGCTTGAGCTGATAGAAAGCAAAATATTTGATATAAATAATTTTACAACAGTTATGACGACCACTGCAGGTTTTTATACAATAATTAAAGGTTTAAAATAATATGTATATCGTGGTGGGAAATCATTTAATCTTATCTAAATGTTGAGCTTAGTAGAATGATTACGAGCTTATTAAACGTCCATCTAGATAGCAAAATTACTTTCTACTAGGGTGATTAAGCTGAATACATTATATTTTCGTAAAAAACATAAAGTTTTAAACACTTTGTTTTTTGCAATAGATTATTTATTGTTTTAAATGAAGTAAAATTTTTTACATTTCTATCTTTGATAAAGAAGTAAAAAATATATACAGATAACCCATTTTGAAATAAAGTATTAAGCGAAACTGAAAATCGTCGCCGGGAATTAATTAAAATAATAAATTTTAAACAAACTCTGGTAGAAACGTTCCCCATTTTTTGGCTAGCGGATGGCTAACTGTGAAGAACTGGACATCCATTAGCCTAGTTTTAGACACTTAGCCAATTTTATTGGTGAAATTTCTACTAGGGAACATATAATTATAAAACGACGTTTTGCATTAATATTGAAATAATGTTACAATCAATAATGACTAGCTTTTGATGATTTGGCACGCACGGTTGATGAATACTTCTTTTTTACTTCCGCGTGACACTTCGTGCGTCGAATTTTCCCCTGTGTACTCAATTCATTATTGACCAAACACAAAATAAATGGAGATTGATGAAACTCAAACATCTTATACTATTTACATTTAACAATAAATTTTAGATTGTTTTGAAAATTTATACCTTTTGTTTTATTTTATAGAAATAATTATCATAACTTTTTTGTGTTAATATTAAAAAGATGAAAACTTATCATGACAAATTAATAGCGTTTTATATAAATTTTCTACAACGCTTAGTACACTTTTTGTAAACATTTGTTTCACTTCAAAAATTTGCCTCTATTTGTCTTGACAGTGGAATAGTAGACACAAGCTATTTTTCTAATTGGAAATACTGAAAAAAATCTAAAATCGTATATCAATACTTTGCAAAATTAATATACATTATGTATTAGTTATTTAACTGAAAATATGCTAAACGTCTATATAATTATCTACATATTATTTATTTATAGCCTAAGATTTTCACGAAGAACACTTATTATTTTTGTGGTTTAAAAACGTAAATTTACAAAAAATAATGAAACTTAAATAAATAATTTGAATATTATCAATAAAATTTGGCGAACTGTTTTAAAATCGTAAATGTACTTTATCTATTAATGACTTTTCTTAAATTAAAAATGTTGTATTCAAAGAATAAATTGTGTTACGAAAGTTGTGAATAATTTCGGTTGTAAATAATAAGATTATTTCATATAAGAATTCATATAGAAAAGTAATGTTAGATTTTCTAATTTACTAATTTCTTTTTACATAAAGCTATTATTATAATATAAAATGCATTGTGATTTATTCATAGTTAGGGTTATTTGAAAAATTAAGAGTTTCTTTAAAGAAGGAAATAGTACAAATGTTCTAATAATGTTTCTCAAAGAAAATACCAAGTAACTTATCAAAACAAGCCCTTATTTGGATTTTCCATCTTCGAAAAATATATGACGTACTCATACATAAATTTAATATTTGCTAAAAATAAAAAGTAGAAGCGTCAACAAATTTCGCCTTTATTTCTCTCTATGTGATCCTGGTACCGACGCTCAACAGCTAATACCAGCAGCAGCGCCATCCACTCGGCTACGGGTAACCTCAAGAGCTTGCAAGCTCTGACGGTACGGGGTTCAAAAATTCTCTCGTGAGTCGGTAAGTAAGGGGGAATTAAAGGACGAGCTTGCTCCTGCTTGGCTCCAGGTTCGCTGCTGTAGCGAAGTCTGAGAATGCATGTTTGAGGATAAGGGGGTGAGGGTGGTTAACGAGTGAATCGTTGAGGATCGAAGGATTTGGAAAGGCTTATGAAAGGACTATACGTGAAGTTAGATGGGAAATTTTTTATTTATGAAGAATATATTGTTGCTCGTTACAAGCCTGATTTCGATGAGTTAGGGTGGAGATGAGAGGTTCGAAATTTTAAATAAAATCACAGATTATATTGCTTTATTATAGTTTTACCTATATCATAGAGTTTTTGTAAAACAATTTCTTACATTTTAAAGAAATTTATATTTTTTACTTTCTTTGATAAAAATTTATTTATAAACTTTGATGTATTTCACTATATGTTAAAAGCACAAGTATTAATTTGTTAAGCTACGTATAAGTTCTGAAATGATAGAAACTTTTTAATTGCCCTGAAATGTCGACTTATGAATGTGAAACTACTATAAACACACTTTAAATATATTAAACAATATGAATTTCGAAAGATTACATTTCAGCCATAAAATTAATTTTTATTGAAAAAATTTTACTTTTACTTAAATTTTGCTATTTTTAAAAACTAAGATATTTATTTTTTTAAATTCGCGTTTGTTTATTTTCTATGTACACGAATTTGTAGATGTCAATTAAAAATTAAGTAAAAGCTTTTATGTACTTATGAAATGATAAAAATAGTAAATTTTTATAAATCAGTAAAAAAATTTTTGATAAAAGAAAATCCTCCTTTTAGCTTTATGACTTCTTTCAAATGAAGCCTTTTTTAGCGCTCACATAAAACGATAGAATAAGCAGCTCAGGGATCATGTGGTTATTTTCTAAAATTCAAAGTCGTATTTGGAAATCTATTTATTTAGTCTCATAAGTGTCTTGATTTAGAGTAGAACCATTATACTAATTCTAAAATATAATTAAAATTAATAGTTTCTTATTTTATTGTCTCTCTTGAATTCTCTAAGTCATGAAAATAATTCATAACATTTTAATATGTTAATCATTCTTATTCACGAAACTATAGTAATTGTCGAAAATTAAAAAATATGTTGTACATAAGAAAACAATAAATTATCAAAATTCCGTTGAAATATGAAAGCAGGTCAATCATGTTTTCTTTACTTAAAGAGAAACGAAAAGAAAACCTTTTAACGTAATTCTCAATGCGACGCAAAGTGTCCAGAATAATCATCCGCTAGCACAACGAAGATAAACTAATCTGGTGCTGGAAGCCGAAAACTCGTTGGACGCAGTAAATTTTCGTAGCTACGACGTATTCTATCTTAAATATTTTTTTATTTTACAAAAAGAAAAATTCAATTTTATTACTTTTATAATTTATGTAGATCTAGCGGTAAAAGTTTTTACAAACAATTTATAAATATAAAATTTATTACATGCAAAACAGAAAGAGTACTTTGCTTCCATGTAATCCTTTCTTTTTAACTACTTCTTTAGTTTTCCAAACGTAGGATTGAAAAATATTAAATTTTTTATTAGTTTTAGCGCGGATTGTTAGATTTTTCTAGTTGACTTTAGATACATGTGTGCATATTTTAAAATTTAAACTATTACTGTAATTCTATTAAAGCGTCCTTAGGAAGAAGGGCATATAAGTAATGTAAACTGATTTGATATTTTTTTAATTTTACAATCAGCAGATGGGTTTTGATGTACTAACGAAATATTCTCATATCCCTGGTAGAAAGTTGACTAGAATTTCTAGGCATTCAGTTCATAGATAGGCAGAATACCTAGCTAATTATTTGGTAAAAGATATCTATATTTTGGTTAGAATCTAGCCAAAGATTAATCTATACAATCAGCTGATATTTGTTTATGAAAAATTAACTTCACTTTTAATAAATTAAATGAGTAATTGAAAATGTTGCTTTTAATAATACGTAAAAACTTACAATTTAAATGAAAATTTGCAATTCCAACAAATTAAGGAAACATTCAACCAGTATTATAACAATTTCATTAATAACTGACAAAGGTTTTGGAGCACAATATATATTTTCCTTAAAGAAGCCTTTGGAATGTTTCTGTCATTTATTAAGGATGAAGTTAAGAGCTCTTTTCAAAGAATGAATGATTGCATTGCTTAGTTGCCAGATTCATTACAGCCATTTATTACAGGTTTAACTAAAACTCAATCTAGATTACTGTAATTAATTATTTGTAATGTATTATTGTGTTTATAAGCAATGATACTTGTTGAGTGTTTACATACAATTTTTATTCATAATTAAAAAAAATTGTTTTGTAATATATACAAATTTATGTATTTTTGGAAAAGCATATTGCTTTTTAATATCAAAAAGTCTATTGTAAAATGTTTTCACATAAACTTTAAATTTAATGTTAATTTTGTATTAAAAAAAGTTAATATTTGACTTCGTTCTATAAACATATCAGCTGTCTTAACTGTCCTAAATCTATTGTTCAATTTAAGCTTCAAGCTTAATACGTATTCTGAAAATACGTGCTATAGCCTTCGTTGGTATTATCTGTCTCTCCAGCAAAGGATTTTCTTAGCTCTCGTTCCCTATCCCTACTCATTGTCATTGCCAGCAGCGTTCCTTACCCCGAAAGACTTTCATTTAATATGGCTTTGACCTTTGGTACATATTTATTCTCGGTTTAGTCTTATAAAATTCATTGTTCAACTACGATTGTAGGAAGTATGTTATGAAGAAAATAATATCTTGAGGTATATGATTTTTTGTTTTTCTTTATATTAGATATATATTATATGTATTCGATTTTGAACTTTGTTTCAATCAATACGGAAAAAATACCTGAAATTGTTTTCTCTTTCAGTACTTTGATAAAATCAGAACGTAAAATCACGGATTTCCTCTAAAATCTCATTCGAGCCAATAGCTTGACATTCTCTCCCTTGAATTGTTGAAGCTCCTCAGAAGCCAAACGTTAAAAGTTCAGCTCGCGGCGTATTATCAACGAAGCCACCTTTTTCCCGGAGAGATAATAAGGGAAAAAACAATATTTTCCCCGAGGGACGGAATCGGCGAGCCCTATTGCCGCCTCTAATCATATCTCAAGTGTCGCACGACCCTTCCGGTATGTATCTCGGAGCGCTCCGGCTCCGGCGAATCACGTCCAAGTGAGCGTCGCATTCGCGGGCTCTCGCAAACCGTCACGGCTATATCCAGCAGCATCCAATCTCGCCCCGTAGCTAATCCTCCGCGCACCACACCTGCGTGTGCGCGCGGCTCCCACCCTCCAGCTCTCTCCCCTTCGTACCCTCTCTCTTTCTCTGGGTCGCAGCCCTGCTCCACTCGAGGTCATAGGCAGCGCACGCAAACAAATGTACATCCGCCTCCTCCCTCCCACGCGCCTTTTTTTATACACACTAGAAAAAGCACGTGCATATGTAGATAAACATAAATTAAATTATGCGTCGTACTGTATATAGATATGAAGAGAGAGAGAGAGAGAGAGACTGAAAAAGATCCGAGCCCGTAAAAAGCACGGGCAAGCAGGCGCACGCAGACGCGCGCACAGGGCCGTATTAAAAAATTAAGTAGGTGCTTCTGTACATCGTAAAAAGCATCATTCACACAGTTAATGATTCATATAAATACACGCGGAGCGCCGTAAATTCTCGCCGAGGCGCCATCAAAAGGCGAGCATTCGCACTCGCAGCACGCATATCCCAAGCATATAGGGATAGACACGCGAGGCGAGCTTTAGGAGAGGCAGCGCCAGCGTTTAACCCGGCAGCGGCGTCGCTGGAAAAAGGAGCCAGCAGCGGCAGCGAGAGCTCGTACTGCGTCATCGGGCAGGCGTATAGGTGAAAGAGCGCCAGAGCGAGAGAGAGAGAGAGGGAGTTACGCGCCCAGGCGAGGAAAGTTCAAGGTGCGCGGGCGACGGCGGGAGAGAAGGACGGAGCGAGCTTCAGGCTCGCTCGGCGAGGAGCAAAAGGTGAAGGTGAAACCGGGCACGAGACCGTCCCTCTCTCTCTTTACCCCTGCTCGTGGACTAGGGTGGGGGTTTCATTCTCGCGCGAGCCTGCAGCGCCACGCGAGCTTTTCCTCCTGCTGCTGCTGTAATGTACTCGCGGCTCTATGGATCCTGTCTACTGCTCCGGCATCTACGTTCGACTCGTCCACGAGCAGCTGCCGTTCTGCCCCCAGGCGCTGTTTAGCTCGCAGGACTCGGCAGTCGAAGCCGGCGTTTTTCTCATTTACATTATGTTGCAGAAACGTTTTTTCACATGTTGCCGAGTCACGCATTCGATATTTACACACACGAAGCGCTCTGATCCCCGAAAAGTCGTTCGATAGCTAGCGTGCAGCGACTGGTGTAAGTAGTACGAGGCCGGGTTCGGTCAGCCGCTCGTCTGGTCCCTCTTGTTGTTGCTGCCGTCGCTGACCGCGTGCTTCCGCGAGCTCCGCCAACGGCTGACCGCTAGCCTGTAACCACGGGGAGAGGGGGGGGGGGGGCACAGAGCAGCGAGAATCCTTTTTGCGTCACGTCCGGTCGAGCGTCAGTTTGCGCTCGCGCGGTGGCGCTCGTTTCTCCCTCACTCTCTCTCTCTCCCCTGTAGCTGCGCGCGCGCGCGCGCGCTCGCCTGCTACCTTTCGACTTGTTGAAGTCGGGTGGGCGGCTGTATTCTCGCGCTGCGACGGCTGTTGCTTCTCGCGCTCGCTCGCGAGCGCTACTGTATACCTTTTTACCGCGCCGTATTTTCTTCCCTACGAAATTGTCAATTAACGCGCGCGCGCGATAGACCGGCCGTAATTGCGCGGCGGAAGAAGACGAAGAAGAGGCCTGGCTGAAATTGCCTGTTTTCCAAGAGATTGGGAGTTTCGTTTTTACGACCGGCAGTTTTAACCCCGCGTTTACATCCCGTGCGCGCGTCGAAGTGAAAGAAAAAACAGCGCCCACTGGACCATGTGGTCAATAATTAACTGGTGCGGATTGATCTCTCTTCGTTTCTCTCTCTTCCCCTGCGAGCTCCCGTCGATTGATTAAAGCTCCTTTCTCGCCCCGTGCGTGCGGCGGGACAGTTAATAATTAATACGCGCACACTTGGCCTGTAAGTAGGTGCAGGGGGAGGGCCGCCTAACCTTGAACCGGACAAGCGCACACGAGGGGGATAAAATCGGAGCGGCAGGAAGGATTTTCTCGCTCGTCGGTCAGCCTCGCGCGCGTGTCGAGAGAGAAACTGGGACGCGCGCGCCCGCCCGCCCAGCAGGTGCAGGTGGGAGGAGGACTTTTCCTGAATGAGAGAGCGACGCTGCTGCGCTGCTGCTGCTGCTGCTGCTGCTGCTGCTTCGGCTTTGCTCGCGAGGAGGCACAAGGACTCACGCGCTGGCCTCAGTCAGCGCTGGACCGCTCGGGCAGAACTAGAGCATTGTCGAGACTGATACATTTTCTACATTGTCGAGAAAGCTGAGTGTGGCTGCATCCAGTCCGTTGAGCTCGCGTGCAGAGATAGATAGAGCGAGTGTGAGAGGAAGAGAGAGAGAGAGAGAGTGAGAGAGTGAGAGAGAGAGAGAGAGGGAAGTGCATCGTTCGGAGCTGTGGTGGGGGTCGCTGGAGTGTGGCGAGCGAGGAGGCGTAGTCGACGTTCGTGAATGAATGATTGGCCTAGTTTCGCATTCAGTAGTAAAGCGCACAGAGCGTCGTCGACCTTTTTCGCAGCGAGGAGAGAGATAGAGAGAGGCAAGGGGGTATATCGATCCGGCAGAGTTAATTAAATTTGGATCGAGAGCGACGGCTGAAAATTAATCCATCAAGATGGTTCACATGGGCCTTGTCGGCCAGTACTTCGCGGAGCTGGATCCGAACTCTGATGGGCCGCCAAGAGCCGCAGATCCGGCTGTCCAGGCGAGGAAGCTCGTAAGTAAATCCGACAACAAAACAAAGCAAGTCTGTCTCTCTCTCTGCCTCTCGGCCCGGCTCGATGACTGTTCTCTTGCTGTTGACTGTTTGCGCGCACGATGCTACACAGTGACAAAAAAAAGAATTTTATGATCCGCTGATTTTTCACAATTCGTTTTCACATTTTATCGGTGGTGCTGATATAGTGCTCCTTAAGTACTCTTCTACATATTTAAGTTCCTTTTTTTTTTTATAAGATGGAAGTGTACGTCATTAGTCTGGAAAATATGGCTTCCTTAAAATTTGCAGTGTTTATTAAGTATTATTTTGATTAAGGGGATGCAAGTGTATATTGTATTATTGTTTTTAAAGAATCTTTTTAAGTGAATCTTCAGTGTTGTTTTCAACAAGTGATAGATAAAAATCAAATTAAATAAGTGATTTTTGAATGTAAAATTTTTTTTATCACTCTGCACAAATATGCGGGCAATATTTCCAGAATTTTTCATTTTTATTGCTAAATTATACAATAGAAGATAACCTCAGAAAGAATAAAAAGAAAGTCATGCTTGATCATTCTGAATAAAAATCGTAAATTCGGAATATTTACATTTTATTTGATTCCTATTACGTTATTCATGAAGAAAAATTGATTTTACTTTTATCTTTTAATATTTTCATAAGTAAATTTTAAGCTTTGTAATCTAATAATTTTCTACTAACATTAATTGCACATTTTTACTCATGTCAATTAAAAATAAAAAAATTATTTGCATATTTGTACAACTGTATCATTTTAATGTGGAGATACATAAGTACACATAAATTAAAGCAGTTTTGATTCCCTCGGGGTATTAAAAAGTTAATGAATGTAGTTGGAAAGCGATAAATACGCCAGAGAATCTACATATATACAATGTCTGAATAAATAATATCCTCTTCTACTGACTACCCAAGACCAGAGATATAGCTTCATAGTTTCTTAATTGTCCCTAACGGGCTAAAAACTACGTGCCTTTAAACTTGTTCATTTACAATTCTCCGATTCACAACCAAATAAAATTTTATTTTTGACCTACCGGAATCTGACCTTCACGTTTTTCCATACCGGCCGTGATTTTCCGCGGGAATTATTAATATGAGAAATAACATGTGGGTCACCGTTTAGTAGTTTAATTAACTTTGGTTGTGTTTTCGTACGGCAAATATCTCAATGGCAAGAGTAAAGTTTTACTCTGATTAAAAGTTTCATATGCGCGCAAAGGTGATGAGAAAAAAAAATAGAAATTTGACCTTACCAACGTGACCTATTAAGATAAAGATAACTTTCATTCTTGCATTTTTAATTAATGAGCACGTGAGCATCGTTTAACCATCTCACTTTGGCTTTTTCCCGCGATCGCGCACCACCGGCTGATTGTGAAAAGTGTTCAGCTGGTATTTTAAAGGCGCGTTTTCCAATTTTCCGGCTTCCTAAGGCAAAGAGTGTTTACTCTCGCGTATGTGTTTGGATGTGGGGTGCAAATAAATTACCGCCGGGCAAATTGATTTTCTTAAGGAGATTGAGGCAGGGAAGCGGAGGAAAGGATATTGTTGCTGCGATCCTCATTTCTTAATACAAATAATTTGATCGGCTTAACGACGCGAGCGACTTGTCGTCAGAGTAGCGCTTACAAAAATATGTGTCTTACGCAGTTGGGTATCGATTGAGTTTTTATATGTGATTATAAATATAGGTATCTATTGAGGCTTATGTAAAAAAGTTTTAATCGAAGGTTTTACACAGTTTTGTAGAAATATAGAAACGGAATCAATATGTAACAGGTCATGTTTGATGAGTTTAATTGAAATAACTATTGACTGGATTTGTTTTTAAATGTACAATGACGCAAAGTAATATTGTTAATTATGAACTTCAATTATTTGTGAATGTAAATTCACAAATATAGTATATAAAGCAAATAAGAACTGCAATAAAGTATTTATATATCGTACAGAAAATCAATAACAATGTATTTAATCCGATTTTGGATCAAGCGGCGATAGCATGAATATATGATAAATCGCCAGCTACGATTAGCGGACATTAATTCTTTTTTTACTGTGTATTCCAAACCTAATGTGTACTCTTCCATCCAACTTTTGTATATACATTTATATATATTTATCCAAGCATTCATGTGAAAAGCCTCTCGCCTATTCATTTTTGTCTCTTTATACATTTTCTCTGTCTATAAACGCTCTCTTGTGTATTTTACACGTCTGTATTACTATTTCTTTTTTCACGTACGTGGATGATATGACAGCTTAATTCTATTTACACCTTCTATTACTTTTATATTTAAGATACATTTATACACACACGTTTGAACATAATAAACATACACTTAATTATACACCTATCGCTGTTTGTATTTCATTATATATGCAGGAATTGCTCGCAATTTACTTTTACTTCAAGGTGTTTTTTTGTCTTGTCTTGTAATAAAACACGCAGTTTAAAAGATTTTATGTATGAATTATTCTGAAATGTTTATGAATAAAATGACCTTTCTTGGAAATGAGATTACATTTTATTTGTAATGTAGTGGATAGCCATATATGAACAATAAAAGCACGTGCTGGATTCTTTTAGAGTGAAAATTATCGCTTCTTTTATACAAATGGAACTCATAAATAAGCTGAGTTATATCTTCATTGTAAAAGAATTTAGTGCATTTGAAAAATGCTGAATTTAAATACTATACCGTAATCTTTTTTCTCTTTTTTATATCATGTAACTGCTTGTAAATATTTAAGTACATATTCAATAAAAATAATTTTATTAACAAGTTTTATAAAATAAATTTATCTATACTTTCAACAAAGAATATGTAAATGATACAGCTAGTTAAAAAAACTTATTTTTCTGTCTTCTAAGCATTTTTCAAAATAATTTCCTATATGAATTGATTCTAACGAGGGGAGACTACAACATCCGAGTCACGTATTTTGCTGAAACTGCGTTAGGGATCCTGAAAGTTGCAAAAACAGGCTCTTTTGTTGGCTTCCTTAATGAACTCTAATTCCCAAAATAGCCATAATATAGTAAAATAATTTGAAGTACCTGTTTAAGAATTAATGATGCAATCGCTGAGAGTGATTTTCTAGAAATGCGTTCCTTAGTTACTTACGATAAAATACGTTTATTATTGAATAGCTAGTTTTTACGTATATATATATATTTTTTTTTTTTTTTTTTGCGATATTGGCAGTAGCAAAAAATTGATTGAAGTAGCAGCACTAATAACATTATGGTTAAGTTAATAAAATACATTTTTCAAAATGAAAATTATATTAAGCTACAATTATAAAGAATCTAACTAAAGTACTTATCTATTTGTTATATTAATTCAAAATAATTATAATTATAATATAAATAATAATCATTTTTTAATTTTTCGGAAGTGACAAAACTTCGGATTTCATAAGCAAAATAACCTTTTAAAAAATACTTTTCCGTTATCCGAATACTTATCTTGCAGTTTCAGCAAAATCTGTAATCCTTGATCTCTGTCTGCCTACTCCCAGAATCCTTCCAATTATCGGAAACCAACTTGGATGAAAAATCTTCAAAAAACGGATTTTCTGCAAATGCTGATTTTTCTTGCAATTAGACGTTCGTCACTCGTCACTGTGTCGGTCTTGCCTTATTTTTTTTATTCTCAACTTATATCGGCATGATGACTATTAAGTGATTCGTCGGATCTAGCAGCAGAAGCAGCTTCCTACTCAAAAGAGAGAGAGAGGGAGCGGAGAGGTAAGTTAAAGTGGCCGCTCCTGCGAGGCTAAATTGACTGCTAATCAGTTTTGCCAGCAAAGGGAAGAGCTAGGTGAAGATGTATAGCTACACTTGGTCGTTGCGGTCAGACCGACTCGAGGGGGCAAACTGGATTTGCTTCGTTTTTTCCAGAATCCTTCGGTTCTCCTTTGTGGCTAGCCGCGTGCGCGTTTCTCTCTTTTTTTTGTGAAAGTGCCTTTACCCTCTCGTACGTGTACTTTATCCTTAATTTGCTTTCACCATTGATTTTTCTTCAGCAAAGCTTTTCGCGTATTCATTATTATTTTATCATTTAGAAGTCTGACTTTACCAAATACGTGTGGGTGTGTAGCAAATCGTGATAAATAACAATAAATAATTATAAGTTTGAAATTTGATAAATAATTATATTTTCTTTATAAAATAAATAATACTATTCTGGCATTATTTTCTAAGCTCAAAAATAAAAATGCATAATTTTTTGAATGAGTTATATGATAAATTTGAGAGCATGAATTTTATTGTACTAAGAATAAATATTCATGAATGACAATCGATACAAATTAAAAACAGTGCAGTCGAGGCATAATATATTCACTACTTTATCTTGGATCTAAGATTGTCTTTGATTTATTTAATTAAAAACGACGGAGTCTCGCCGCGTTTCGTGAGCTGAATAAAGTGTGTATAAAGCTTGGGATTTACCAAGGCGTTTTTGCGAAGTTTCCATTTAATTAATTTAATTTCTTACACATTTAATTCAATTTACTTAATGCGTTGTCAATCTGAATTAAATTTGCGATGCGTAAAGGCACGTTGAAATTATTTAATTTGATCTTTTTTTAATAAAATTTGTAGTTAGTCTAACTAGTTATTTCGTTTTTTATTTTAAATTATAGTACGTTAATTCGCAATTTTATTATATTCAAATTAGATGAATATTATTTCAGTCGAATTAATCCATTCCATAAAGCTAGCGCTAGTGTTGAATACAGTCGATGCTCCATTTTACATGCTTTCCTATATTTATATTACACACATACGCGAGTCTGTTAGTACATCCACGGCGAAAAATACTTTTCCCAATGTGTACCTGTAATGGCAACGTAGTAATTTTACCCCAAGCATTTAAGGCCGAAATCATAGATCGAGTCGTGCATCTTGGTTATGTTTTATAACAAAATTAAAAAAATAATAATGATGAGGGATAACGTGTTGAACAAAATTAAAAAAATAATAATGATGAGGGATAACGTGTTGCACGAATTAAGCCCTTACGCCTGTAGTAAAATATGTGACGTTGCCATTTCAGGCACACTGGACTATTCGGGAAAATATTTTTCTCGGTGGGTGTACATTGCGTGCAAACAAAAATATTTTTAGTGTTTGAATAAAGATATGACAAATATAAGTACTGATCGAAAGAAACTTATTTAACAAAGTAAAAGTATTACAATTGTGTAACTTTATTAGATAATTGCCCTGTTGTAGTTAATTTAATTGGTAAATTTCTTAAACAGTCCAAAAGTTATTTTTTGAGCTAGCGTTCTTTGTTACTTTGCAGCTATAACTTTTTATTTTTAAACTTGCAATAATAATTTTCTTTATTAAATAAAATGTGTATTGAAGTATATTAAATAAGTAAAATGAAGTAATAATTTAATATTAAAGTATATTAAACAAAACATGAACAGTAAACAATTTTTATTTGTTATTTTTTAATTTGCTTTTTAATCATTGTCACTGTGAATAAATGTTTACATTTGCAAGTTTAATTATTACAACCAAGGTAGTAAAACAAAAGTTAACATTCATAAAATGAAATATACTGGTACCAGTAAAGTTGATCATAAACAAAGCCTATAAATAAACTTTGCACGTAAATCAATTGTTACTATACGAGTATCAATGGTTCGGCTCACTTCGTTACATACGTGATTCCGAGTAAACTTAATGCTTAGGCTTGTTCCCTTTTATTTCAATTTTGTTCGTTGATTGGGAATATTATTCACATTTGAGTAAATAGCATATAAAATATTTTTACTATTCAATAAGGTGAAGGAAATAAATTCATCTTATTAAAAAAAATTAGAGTAGCTATTTTTTCTAATTGTTCAAAAATATTTCGACGTTTTAAATATTCTATCAAATTAGAAAATATTTATTTATAAATAGTATCTTGCTTTATATTATATTCATTTATTTTAATATAAGAATGTATTACTAACATTTAAAATTAAACATCTCTATTTTATAATTGACGATCTTGCTGGCAAAGCTCATTTTATGTGCGAAAGCACTTCGAAAACTTTTACTACAATGCGTGACCTGAAAGTGCGTGACACATTCGCAGAAGATTCATTACCTCACAAGGGACTGAAACTGCCGTCAATGCAATGTGAAAGAGATCCGATGACCAAGCAAGCTCTGATTGCTACTTCTCAAATAATTCGTTAGGTACTTCTCCTTCAAAACGTATTGTAGCAGCTTGGCCTTTAAATTTTTTGATTTCAACTTCATTATTACGTTTTGTCGCTGATTTCAAAATAAAATATTAATTAAAACAATTACTCAATTTTCTTGAAACACATATACAAAACACATATTTTTGTTTAAATTTATTCATCTAAGTGATAAATATTTAACTAAAAGCTGAACAATAGATTATTTAATTGAAAGCTGAAATTCCAAAGTTTATACACATCTCAACACTTGAGAGTCTTTAACCGCATTCGCAGTTTGCGGTCCACAAACAACCACTATTAGACAGACCTCTTAACTGTGGAATCTTCAAAGTTATTTTTTAGCTGTTACCATTTCTAAAGATAATCAAAGAATCGTCTTAGAAACTACTTAACATACTTTAAAATTTATTTAACAAGAAGATTTTCAAAAAGTTAGAAGTACTATGCTTCTTCAAGCATGAAAATCTACTAACAACGACCTTAAACATACTTCTACGCTGTTTATAGAACTTTCTATGTACAAATTATTTGACAATTTAAAATCCCTAATATCGTAATTGCAATTTGAATAAATAAGGTTGATTCATTCAATACTAAATTTGAATAAACTATTAACACTTTTTACAAATAATTTTAATTCTAAAGTTCGCTTCGCTCGGGCGAAAAACGTCTCACTAGGCAAATAACCACCTTCCACACCCGTATCGAAATGTACTATTATTCAGACCTACGAAGTGTCATAGAATTGATCTACAATGATAACTCACAAATGAAAAATGTTCATACAAGGCTTTCTTTTCATAAATCTGAAATGTAAAATATAAAGTAAGGCTATTTTATATTTTCATAAAAGTGCAGTGTTCTTGATTGAAATATAATATTTATAGTATTAATTTTGTTGGTAGCTTTTATTAATTCATTGTAATTTTATTAATTTATTCACGTCATCGAAATTTGTCGACAATATCGAAAGAACTAGTAAAATACTAAAAACTTTTAATTCTTTTTATAGACGCGTTAACAAGCGCAATGCTATCTTAAGTCTTCACCAAACTCATTTTCTTAATATAAAGTTTCAAGTTAAAAAACTTATACAAAACGTAAACCATCACTCATCTAAGTTTTCCGTGGAATTAGTTTCGAATATACGTACACTATTTTTATGCATTTACATATTTTCTCAATTATAAAAATAAATTTTTATTTTATTTGTACTTTACAAACATGAATAGGAAGCGTGGATTTTTGAAATATGATGAAATAAATTACCATATATTTGATCTCATTAACATTTAATGAGTAGGTGTTAAAAAACAAGTATGGACTTTTTCTTTAGATAATAATAAATTTTGCTATAAAGTGTTCACAATAAACTTTGTTTAATAAAACTAGAATAATTTCCTTTTAATTTTTTTTTTACAAGGATTCTATTTAATAATATCCCATATAAATAGTTGTTTTACAAGCGTTATGTAGACCTACAACGCACACATAACGCTTATAGAATATTACGCATCATTAAAAAAAGTTTGGTATCTTTGAAAAAAATTAATATTAAAATTGTGAATATTCAATAACCGCAGTATACTTTTTAATTTACAAAAGGAATTAAACATTAATTTTGCTCTATTATCTACTTTTCTATATTAATATAATAAAATGGGTTGTTAAAAATTTACTCAGAGTCGCAGAAATCGTATGAGGAATTCAGAGTGGCAGTAGTAGAATTCTTTATGGATATTCAAACATCATTTATCTTTTCATTTTTACGACTCCAAGATATTCATTTCATATCTTTTAAATATAACTTTTTAAGAAGGATACTTGAATAATGATATAAAAAATTTTTTTTTATTCAGTAAACTTTATGATTATTTATATTCTCTTTTCATAAAATACATTAATTATATCGGTTAAATGTAAATAGAATCATAATTGTAATACATAAATGATTACGGTTCGTTTACAATTTAAATGAAAAATCAAACTTTGAAAATTCATGATACTTACACGACTTAAAAAAACTATAATATTAAATTAATAGTTTTGTTTATATTTAAGCGATATTAAAGTTTTTTAATATACAAAATTGCTGGGACACACATTTTATGTTCGATTTCAATGTAGAAAAAATATCATGTTCATCTCGTTTTTTTTGTTAATAATAAAGTTACAATAAGATTCTTTTCAGAAATTAAAATTTAGTTAAAAAATTATTTTCCCTAATTGTCTCAAGTTAATAATTTCCAATTGAATAAATTTTGTTAAAATTTCATTAAAAATCTAGTTTAAAGTTTTTTGTAATAAAAAGTTTATAATAACCATTAAATAATTTATTAACTATCAAAAATACACTGACTTTGTCGTAAATAATGTTAGAAAGTTATACAAATCTTTTGAAAGTCTAATTGATAAATATTTTTCGTCTCTTTTAAAGAAACGGTTTAGAAAAACACTTTGTTAAGAATATAACAAACGTAAGATAAATAAACTGCTTGATTAAACGTGAATAGATTGCAGTCAACAGACGGTTCTAGTTTAGAAAGTTTATATAGGTACTAAAATAATCATGTGCCTCTTACTTCAACTGAAAGTTTTTTTTATGCTTTTTTGTGTCTCAAAGTTAAATTGAACTCTTAAGCCACTTTCATCGGAATGATTTAAATGCCATAATCGTGAAAAATTATAACATTATAAAATGTTCTTTGGTAGAAATAGGTTCATCGTAAAAACTTTTTGAATTTAAAATCAAAATTATATTTTAAACTTAAAATTTAATAAAATTTAGTTTATTAAATTAAATGATTCTCTGAATCTTCTGATTTCAGAGTATTTAGTCATAATGTAATATAGCACATTAAGTTAAAATTAAAATTATTGCTATTATATCAACTATTCTTTATTAATTTTATCTAAAAGGCTGACTTCATTGTTTTACTGCTTTCGCCAAATTTAATATAAGGCCAGTTTAGTGGTCTCCTGTTTGATACCATAAAATATTTATAGTTATTAAATATGTATATTCACTTAATTTTTCTTGTATTTTTATTATTATTATATTATTATTATATTCTTCGTAAAAGAAACGTTGCAACAATAAATAAAAGATTTTATCATAAGCAAGTTAAATAACTGTCTTTAGGTATTTAAAAATGCAATATGTTCTATATAGAAAATGTAAATGCAAATGGTTGTAAACGTATACCCTTTTCTTGTGACTCTTGATGTTAAATTTTAAAGTATAATTTTCTAATTACAGAATTTTTATTTGATAAGGATTTGTACTGTTGAGCTGTTGTACTGAAAGCGGTTACAACCCTTTCTGATTTCTGATATTATACGAAAATTTTTATATTATTCGGATCAGTTTCAAGAATTTTGTACAATTTCCACCGGGGTAAGAAAAAAATTCAACTTATAAATATTAACCTGAAACTTCACCTTCAGAAGTACCGGGCGAAGCCAAATGTTTACTTTTATGCATACTTTAAGTGCATAACTGTTACAGTAATAAAGTTGCTCGTTTATAAGTTGTCACAACTTTTATACGAGGCAAAAGTTATAAGAATGCATCGAAAAAGGACGTCCAATGATTATTTAACTAAAGAATTTGCATTTTAAAAGTTCAAGTTAAATGATAACGTATATCTATCCCATTGATGACCGGAGAAAACTATAGATTCATTCATTTTGTTTGAACTAACCTCTTTTCGAAGCAGCTTCGGTTTGGTTTATAAACAACCTCAAATAATAGTAAAATATATTATAAGTATTAAAAATTTGATGATTCAAACTTTGCACATTAAATGCGAATTATAAAAAAAATAATTGGGTTTTTGGCTTGAAATAAGAGCAGTGTGAACTTAAAATTTTTTAATGTATATTTGTATTAATTAAAAATGAATATTTAAATTAATTACAATTTAAGTACAATGATCATTCTTTAATTTCGCTATAAACATTTTTTATATATCGATTATACATGTAATATAATAGCATCAGAGCTAACCAAACCATATTGTATTAGTGTTTTGTAATTAGGTGTCACTTTAGAAAATTAGTATGTACTTGTAGCTTTTCAAAATATTGTACTCTTTTTATGTCTATCTAAAAATTAAAAAAATATTTAGATGTAACGTCAAACAAAAATACTCTTACTATACTTTGAGGAGTACGTATTGCAATCTAACTTTTCATAAACAAAATTTTGAAATATGCGGTTGCTATTGTACTAGATATCTCATTCTAAAGTTTAATAAGACATTGATTTTATGTTTAACGATTATATTATTTTAATTTCTTATGTCTAAGTATATATATTGGCACTATTTCAAAGATTTAAAAAAAGCAGATTTCTAAATAAGCCCATTAAAAATGTCTCCCTAGTTAGCGGGCTTCTAGCTAATTTTTAATTTACTTTTTATGGGTCTAGTTAATTTCTAGCTAATAATCATGATATTTTTTTGAGTATTGCACAAGAGCTTAAAATAACGACGAAATATACAGATAGAAAATGGAATTTTAGATTTTGATTGCATAAATATTGCTATGTCTAGTGAACCACTTAGTTTTTAGTATATAATAATTTTTATAAGATTTCCAAAGTTAGTGTACTCTAAATGTAATGCTGTAAGGATTACGGGGATAACCCTTAAGTAGGTGCTGTAACTTTTACGACTTAACTGTGCTGTGGGACTCTCGTAAACGTAAGTTTTGTGCTTGATATTAAAGTAACATATTATAGTAGTATTAATAACCTCAGCCGCTATAATGTTGAGTATTTATTCCAATAATAGATATATATTTATTTTAATTATTAAACATCTTAGCTCAATGATGCTCGACTTAAGGTTCATTTATAACCTTTATTCTAATTCGCATAATTGAATAAAGCGTAATTTGCTGAACAAAATATTTTTTCTGCAATACCATAATAATTCTCTAAAATCTTTGTTAAAAATAAAAAATACAATAGTTTATTAAAAAATACTGAATATATTTTTGGTACAACAAGGTAATCCATTCAAACTATTATCGCACGAATATTTTTGTGTCTCAAAATAGGCAAAAATTATTATCTAAATCTTATATTGTAATATTAAAAACGTTCAACAAATATAAACATATTGAATTTTCTCAATCAAAAGCTGACTGTTTAATCCTTACAGGTCGGCATGGAGCGGAGGGACGTGATCTTGACCGCGGTCTTCGGGACCCTTGGTGCACTTGGCGTACTGCTGGGCCTCGGACTGGCAGCGTGGCTTTACCTGCGTGCCCGGCGCTCGAAGCAGCGTGACGCCGACCTCGAGGACCGTCACGATGGTTCTGACTCCGCCAGCCACCAGGCGCCTGTGAAAAAGAATGGCTTCCTGAATCTAAAGACGCCGCTCATTAGTACCAAGGCACTTGGGTAAGTGAGAAATTGACAGATTTGTATTATGCTTTGCTGATGTTTATGCTGCTGCTTTTACTTGGGCTTTGCTGCGCGCAGATGTTGCTGTGAAAAATTTTTGGACTATTTGAGATTATGTTGCTGCGTAGGGGGTTGATTATTTTAATTCTTAATTAAAAATATATATGGCAATTTACTTTACGTTTTTATGAATCATACATTTAAAAATATGTGCAATTTGTTAACAGTTTATGTACGACTGAAATGATTACATCTATAGGAAAATATGTATGTCTGTTACAGACTATTTACGAATAAATTTAAAAAAATAGTTTCATTAGTGATTCGACAGAAATTTGTTTGTAAAAAAGCTTTATGCTGAATACATGGGCTATAGAGGTTTAGATTTCAATCTCATAAGTAGTGCTTTCTTTACTAATCAATACATTTTGACAATAGCAAGGTCACAATATATTACGAATAATAAGCATTGATTATATTCTTTAGAAAGTATACATTATTTACTTATTAATATAAATTAATTTCAACTGTTTCATTAAAATACACTAAATATATTTATTACATTCAATTAGAAATATGCATTCAAAACTGAATCTATTCTTTTTTATTTATTGTAAGTAAAATTGATTTATCAGTTTTAATTTATTTTCAAATTACAAATTACATTATTTTGCAATATTAAGAAACTTTGTAATCACAATATTATGACAGAAAAATTAAGACAATTTATATAATTTAGAATAATAGTTAAAAAGTTCTAAAGATTTATTTTAAATAATTTTAATACCTTGTTACGCATTGTCTGTAGTTTGACACGATTTGCCTATTAAAAATTCTAAGCCTTATGAAAGATACCTTTAGCGATCGTATCAGTTTATCAGAAAAGTAAAACGGAAAAGTTAGTCAATTATCACAAAATTGAAAGACAGAAAATAATTTATCGTATAAATTAACATAAAATAATTCAATCATTTACTCTTGACTTTAGTTAGATGGATCTCACGTCAAGTAAATCTTGATTGAATTCTTTTTTTTATTTTTCTACAACTTGTAGGAGACGAAGGCAGCTTTTCAAAATAAATGTTTCTTTTTTGGGCTCTAAATAGTGATATAGGTTTCATTCATCTTCATTAGGAGGGCAGTTATCAATTTCCTTCTTCTCAAATCGTAAAGTAAAAGTGTCACAGCTCAATGAATTTATTAGAGGTCATACGGTACGAAAAGTTGGGATTCGTTTTTCGTGTCAAATCAAGCCCAAAAGTTTTTTCAGGAAAATGTAGTTTACGTTAGTTAAATAGAAAGCTTGTATGTAAATAAGAGTACTTATTGCTTATACCGCTTGCGTAATTTGAGCTCCCCAATAGGATTTCAGTGAATTCTGTTTCAGCGATATTGCAGATTTTTAATAAAAGTTACATCCAAATATTTACATCGTTTACTTTACATAAAGGATGAAAATATGCAATTTTTAATTTATCATATAAAAATAATGTGTTATTATATCTTGGCTTAGACAATTATATTTTAAATTAAGATAAAGGTATAATTAAATTTAATTAGTAAAAACGTATTAAATTACTAATCGAATTGGTAGGTAGTCGATAGTCAAGTATTGAAGCATCACGTAATGATACGTATCAGAAATTTCTTGAGTACTGTATCGGAAATCACTAAAAGCATTAGCAAAATAGTCTACAAAGAAAATTAAATTAGAAATTTTCTCAGGAGTAGTTCTAGAGAGATTCTATGAAAGTGATACTCAAATAAAAGAAGATTTATTCAAATTATGCTTTTAATAGTTATTTAAATAGTATTTAAAATGTTTATTTTTTATTTTTTTTTTTTTACAAAACTTTATGTTCTTAAAGTCTACAAGTTAGTTATATTACATTAGCAAATTATTTTAATATTTTTTCGAAGATGTAGCTTGCGGATAAATTTATACAGAATAGAACTATTGATGGAATTACAATGAATATAAACTTAAATTTAACTTGTAAATCTGTTTTATTCATGAAATATATCTAAAAATTGTGAGGACATTGAATATGGAACGCTTTTATAAGTTCTATTTGTATAATTCATATTTTACGTCACATTTTAAAATTTTGAAGCCATTTTTTTAAAATTCTTATTATTATTATTATATTGATAATTTATAACGCAATAATTTTATATAAATAGTACGATATAGCTTAAACAGGATCCTCTACTATTATAATAAGCGCTTAAAAATATTATTTTATATAAAATAAATTTTTCATAATTTGTAAAATCAATTATCGCTATTAGTAAAAACTTTTTATAGAAAGTAAGATGTATTTATTTAAAGAATTGATATTTATATTTTAATATTAATAAAATATGGGTTTCAGGATACGACGATAAAACAATGTTTTGGTTAAATTAAAAAAATTGTCAAACAGATTTTTAAGCCTCTTATAATAAATTAGTCTCATTTCCCATAAAGTAACCATGTCAAAAGTCAAGGGGATGTAAAAGTCAGTTCTTTTAAAGCGCCTAAAACTTTATAAAATCAAGTTTACTTTTTATAAGTGTATACTTTAGATTTATAATTCTATTATCTACCTTTTATTTATTATAATTTTAGATAATTTTAATTTAATCTCTCAAATATAGTAAAATAAAATAAATTATCAAATGCTACATATAAGACAGGTGTAAAGTTCAGACTATACCCCGAATGAAACCACAAAGCAAAATGAAAATCTTTGTGATTCGGTGTAGCGGTTAATTCATCCTTGATGCAGCAGCATGCGTCAAAGAAAACCGCTATACCAGCTCTCTCTTAAAATCCACCTTTTCCTCTTTTCTCCTTTTTGATCTATTGAAGCGATCGTTATTCATCCTTCGAGGGTATTCTGTTTTTTTCTTGAGGAAAAGAAAATTAGCTCGTTATAACAATGGAAGAGAAAAGGAGTAAGAAGAAGATGCACCTGGGAGAAAGAAGAAAACAGATAATAGATGAGGTGAGCGATGAATACATACAAGAATGACGGGGCAACTAAAAACAAGCTCAGACAAGTGCACCTGCGTCAGCGGCGTTTAGCAAGCTTTCTATTTGCGTCATGCGCATAAGGAAACGAACCTTTAAAATATTAACGCGCCATCCCTGGGAATTGAACTTTCGGGCTTGCGCAAGCTCCGTGGGTAAGTCGAGCTTATCCTTCGCAGGATAACCATTTGCAAGTGCCTGCATCCTGAAAACTCTCTGTTTTATCATCGGTAAGTATACGCGACGCGACCTACATTACCGGCACCGGGCTGACAGGGCGCTGACTCTTTCTACTGAGCCGCGAACGCCGAGCATACTCGAGCAAAGGACTCGCTCGTAGTTTTCAGGGCCGACAAGGTGCGGAGCTTGCGCTCTCGATTATTTGCTCCTCCCTTCCACGGGCGGACTCTAGCTAGCTCCGGCGGATTTTATCGACCCCCTCCGCGGGCGAACCTTCGCGTCGCGCGTGCTTCTACGTTTTTGGAGGCTGGCCTGGTGTAGAGCTTGTCAGGTACCGCCGCCGCGCTGCTGCGTCCTGACAGCGGAGCGAGTCTTTTGAAAATTTATTTTTGGATTTTCTAGCCGAGCGACGGACGGCTTTCTTTCTCCTTCGCTCTTTTTCTCATTCGTTCGCGGCGTACATCGAGCTTGGGGAAGCTGAACGATGCTGCGACGTTTATTGAATCAACGGGATCGGAGTGCAATCAATATATCAAGTGATGCGCTTATTGCGATTAAAAATGTACGTCAGTAATCTCGAAGCGTTCGCTCAGAAAGAAGTACAAACTTTGATAAATCTGTCGATTTTTAGTAGGAGTAGACACGAAGCTTTTCAAAGACTGAAAACTTTTCAGAATTATTAGTTTGACAGTTCTGTAGATAGCGAGCATTGATTTATGATTTGTATTTTTAGAAAGAACTTCAGCATTCTTTAAAATAATATACAAAACTGTAAAAAGTGTATGATAAAAAAAGTTATATTTTCTTAGTGGAAAATGAGATGGAAGAACATATTTTATTCGTGATATGAAACTTATCTAAATTCAATGAAAAATGATGGATCACGAGAGCGTACAAGACTTTACAAGTTTATAAAACTTTGATATAAGTATTTATTTGAAATTTACTTCATGTTTTTTATCGAAACAGAAGAAAGTTATTAAAAAGAAAATGTTTTCTATTTTGATTTTCCATTTATTTTATGTATTCAAACTAGATAATTTACATTGTAAATCCGATAGAGGTTAATCAAAGTTAGCCGTAAATAAGGGTACCGCGAAACGCTAGTTAATTTACAAGTAAATCCTATATAAGGTAATCAAAATTACCTATACATAGACTGGTAACTACTTCAATAATTTAATAATTCAAATAAAGAAACTTTTTAGATAAAATATTACTACTAAGATAACAGTATAATATTCAGTAAAAGTTTATTTAGACTATACTATTTTTTCTTGAAGTAATAAATTTAATAATAAACAATTTTTTTACGTTTACTACTTAAAAAGAAAAAAAATTGATGAAGAAAAGAACTTTCAGGAAGTTGTAAGCCGCGGCCTCTATTGTATTTCAGCAAAAATCTATTCGCTGTTATTATCGGAAAAGTTTTTTGAGGGAAGAAACTTTTTCGGTGGCTACAAAAAAGTTATCAAAATTCAGAAGGCATTGATGAATTATCACTGCATAACGTGGCGAGGGACTCGCGCTCGCCGAGCGAAAACTTCTCAAAGAACCATTACGACCGGCTAGACAGGGGGAGATTCGCGTTCGCCCGCTCTAATCGAGAGATGATGGAAGTGTCATTTTTCTTTTTACTTCACCTCCTTAAGGACAAAAGTACTCACGGTATTTTTTGGTAATTACTCGACGTATTTTCACACCTTTCTGTTGTTTGTCTTTGTAAACGAAAAACGCTTGTGATATACGTTTATGTTCCCTTTAATCTGCAGTTTTCAGCGCTGTTTTCTTTCGTTTTGTTTTTAATCTTCGCGATAACTGAAGTTGAAGATTAAAGTCGCAATCTTGCGAAAGTTTTCGACAAAAAGGAAGTGCTGTAGGGTATTAAATTTTTTTAGAAGACATGTAGTATTCAGTTTGACGTTTATTACGGTATTCAGTAGTAACAGTCCTGCTTGCGCAAGACGTCGAAAGTGATACTTCCGGAAAGAAGCGTATTTTTCGAGTAAGGAGTAAGTTCCGTCGAAAAACGGAAGCCTTTTGTAAAGTAACGATGGATAGTCGGAGAGCGAGCGAGCGAGAAGGGAAGGGGAGGGAAAAGAAAAAACTTTATGCTCGCGAAATCACGAGAAGGAAAGCTCCATTCAAAATAATGCCACGGAATGGAGTGGAGGAGAGAGAGAACATCTTCCATGGCTGCTCTCCTCTTTAACGATTTATACGGAAAAAGGTACTTAAACTCCGGGGAATTAGCCTATTTTCAGGCTAGTAAATCCGCACTTTTATTATTTGCTTCTTTTCTCTCCTCGGCCCTCGGCCCCCTGCTCCTCCTTTTGATCTCGGAGTCTTCGTACTTCTTTCTCGGGGCCCTTTCGTCTCTGCCTGTGTGCTTGCGAGTGCCTGTATACGCGACTTTGCATTCTTATTTCCTCCCGGCTTCTATTGTGCAAATTCGCATGCATATACACGTTTCCGTTAATATTTCCTCTATATTTGCCTATTCATTCTTGTACGTAGTTCGAATAAGCATATGTATGAGCACTACGCAAGCTTCTGCGTTGTCTGCAAATATTCTACGACTCTACTTTCACTACCCCTTGTTTTACAACTGTTTCTCAAAACCCTCGCTTCTCAAAACTAAAGAAAAACAAAAAAACAAAAACAATAACTTAATAAACAAAATAATATTTTTATTAACAAAATAATAAGCGCGCGTGTTTGCGCATTCCCCCACTTGTGCATATCAAACTGTCCAAACTTTACGACTGTAAGTTTCATGCATACTTCAAATCCTATATTGGAGCCCTTCAAGTGCGTACGGTATGACTTTCGCGAGCACTCGTCGGCCCCGAGAGGCGGCGGCCCATCTGAGCTATGCACTCATCTTCTATTCAGCGTTCGTTCCGAGTGTGCATTCGCGCGTGTCCCCTCGGAGAGCAGCGTCACGTGCGCGCCCTGGCTCTCGCTCCCCGCGATCTGGTCTAATGCCGCGCGCCTTGCTGCAGCTTTCATGTTTATTCCGGCGGCTCTGGCTGTAAAAAAGTTTTAAGGGCTGAAATATTGCGCCGCTATGGGAGATCAGCCGCAAATTCACGATGGCCGTGCGCAGCTGCGCAACTGTCTTTATACTAAGCATACACGTAAATATATGCGGAGGTGTATGTGTATTTGTTGTAGGTATAAACTCTAGACACGTGCAGATTAACCTACGCATACTTTCTCGAACGTTATGCGCATGCCTCCGCGCGTGTAAACAGAGCCGCGTATACGCACACGCGAATGCACACACATAAAGGCTGCAAACACGTTTCTGCGCATGTATGACCTGCACGCACAGATTTATCCATTCCCTTAATACTGTAATAGACACGTGTGCGCAGAATTGGAGGAACGGATGGCACAGAGTCCGCACGAGTCGGATAACCGCATGTACGGGAACATACGCAATCGCGTTATTGCATCGTCGGAGGGACAAGCCAGCTCTCGAATTGCGCGCATGTAATTCGGCTCGTCTACACAGATGTGTGACGATCGATCATGTGATGCTTCTTAACTTCTCTTCTGTAACTAAACAAGGCGAAGTCATATTCGTTATCGTTCGCCTCATTTCCGAGCATCCCAATGTCTGTTTACGTTTAAGCTGCAAACGATGAACAACGCGTAAACGCGGATTAGCCCTGCTGATTTACGCGCGCTCGTAAATTCCTGGCGTTCGCCTCCTTTTTTTCCCCTGCCAGCCGGCTAGCTCCAGCGGCAGTGTCGCCAGTAGCGCGATTTTTCGAGAGCGCACTTCCAGAATGAATAATGTGGCGAGAGCACGTAAATTTGCTCGACGGCCAGGGAAGGAAGGACGACAGAAGCTGGGAATATGATAATTCGTTATATTGCACGGGGTGAGGGATCGCCTTAATTGTCAGCGGGAGAGCGCTTTCGCGGCTGGCTGAATTTTAAGTTCGCTGCCGCTGAAATTTGACTCGTAAATTCCAGCCGACTTTGTCGTTCGATTCCTTTTTTCTCCGACTGGCCACGCGGCGTTGTCTTCGGCTTTTTATTAGCAGATGACTTTACGAGTGCGTGGGAGCTTGGCCGAACGCCGGCGGAACGTCCGATTTGGCGTGGGATGTTTTGTGGTCGACGTATCGATTCGATGTGGTCTCGTTCTCCTTGGCCCTTTGGACCGTTTTCGTTATGCTTCCTCATAAAATGATATTGCTGCTCTTCGCTGGATGTAAACAACGGGAGGGTTAGAGAAGGCTTCAGTTGGACGTATAAATGCATTGTACCAACTTATGAACACTTGGAATACGGGATTTGTTAGTTTGGTACGTTGGAACAATAATGGAATTAGGAAACTCGGTACGTCAATAGATCGGAATTGAACATTAATCATCGTTATGTTACTATTACTGCTGGAATACTGTCTAAGCTGTTTAATGTTATAATGAACGTAATTTTGATAAGACGTGTATGTCAGCAGAGCAAGATTGATATGTAATCGAATTGGTCGATGATGGACTTCTATACCTGAGTTTATAAGATTGGCAAGAAAAACTATATAGTCCATAAAAATTCATGGACAAGGCTCTCAGATCATGACCTCTGCTAGAAATGTGAAAAAATCCAATCTTGATATTTTCGAATTTCGTGTCATTGGATTATATTTTAAAAATATACATATATACATGTAAAAATAGTAAACACGGTTTATTTAGTAACATGAGTTACGATTTGACGGAAAGATTTTATAGCACTACATAAAGCGAGCTATCCGAGATTGTACATGATTTCACCATTAACTGTAATCCATCCTGATAGATATTAAAAAGTCTCCAACAATCGATAAACACGCGAAAGAAATGTGCAATTAAGAAAAAACAGATTGATATGATATTACCAAGTAAAAAGCCTGCCGTCCATCAGTTTTCCTAGATAGGCGCATCACTCTCCCGTCCTTTTTTCGCCCAGAAAATGGGAAAAAATGAGAGCGTATCGATAAACCTCGGCGAAAGCTCAAGCTCACTCCCTCTCTCTAAAAGCATCCTATAGCCGTAGAGTTCTCGGGGCTTT
Organism: Eupelmus azureus; assembly: GCA_030522685.1. Classification (NCBI taxonomy): domain Eukaryota; kingdom Metazoa; phylum Arthropoda; class Insecta; order Hymenoptera; family Eupelmidae; genus Eupelmus; species Eupelmus azureus. The sequence continues at coordinate 6,531 of JAPYZA010003541.1, read as the reverse complement.
CTCGCCGTCTTTGATTACCGTCATCAAGCTGGTAAGCGTACACTCGAGAATATCGTATTCTATGAATTTCTCTGAAACGGAATTTCTCCGGCGCCAAGGCTGGGAACGTTTAAAATCGTTATTTTAATTCTTTTCCTGCAATAAAGTGGATTCTCCAAAGTTTTACAGCGACTCCTTTTTTGTGCGCGGGTAGAGAAAAAATGAGCGAGCAGCTGATAAATTATGAAAAACCGGGGATTCCAAAAACAATTTCAACTCCGTTATCTTTGGGCAAACAAGAGATATTACAGGCAAAGTTTCCGAAACAATGTTTCGCAGGGCTGTAGCTGTGTATATGAATACGGACGTGCATACGTACAGCGCAAGTAGTAAAGTTCTTGCTCCGTTCAGACGAGCCATTGTTCTGCATGTGTTATTGTTATTATTGTATGTTATGTTCTACTATGAATTTTGACTAGGGGATCTTGCACCTTTCAAGTGGCTTTATGAGCAATCTTCGCGACAGTTAGGTTTCATCTCCGAATGAATGTTAATAACAAAGATTTATACGTTGAATTTAAGAGTACATCAGAAAGCAATAAAAAAAATTATTTCTATTCATTGAAGGATATTTAAAATCACACTTTTTCATACTATATAACAATATTTCCCTATCGTATAAAATCAACATACTCCTCTTAATCCAAACATCTACGATATCCTTTACTAGCTCGATTCAGTCGAATTTAGCATTTCTCGTAAGAAAATTAGTAAACATCTTCGCGGGACAAAATGCAAATTTATGCATCCCACGCCTTTGTCCTTCCTCTTTCAGCTCGCAGCAGAGAGAAAGCGAGAAGAAACGCTAGCTGCTGCATAACACCGGGCTTCCGTCGCTGGTGACGCGCGCATACAGCCACTTAGCACATGCATGTAGCCTAAAAATCAAACACACGTGTGTGCGCCGTCGGACGAGAGCCAGCGGGCTATTCGGCGAAAAACTATGCATATTCAAGAAGCGTCGAGGTCGGCGGCAGGGTTGTTTACGTCCGTCGCGGAGCTCGCCTATGTAAGTTTTTAAAGAGAATATCTGAATCTTTCTTTCTCTGTTCTTTTGTCAGTAGGTGGATTCTGGAGTGAATGAATGCTGGTTTAGGAAATCATTTTACAATCAGCATATGTCTAGTAAATTGACCTGCAATGATAAATGGTTATATGGTTGGCGATGTTATCAGCAGTATTTTTGGTATTGGCGTTATGCGAAAGTGGACTTGATGAAATATTTAGGAGGTCTGAAAAGTTTTCCAAGTCGCATGGGTCGTGCCAATTTTCCAAGACCTGTAGAGTGCGGGTATTCTGAGATCAGGAAATGTACGATTTTACGAAGAATGGCTTTAAAGAAAAACAGATCAATGTTTTTTCTGATGCAAGAGTTTCATCTGCCAAACTACGCAACAGGCATGATTTATACAATAGTAATGGTCAAATTATGTGAAATAGAGAAGTGTATAAACAGTTAAAGCTTCAAAGATCTTTCTTTTTCTTCAAATTCTTCTATGAAATCCCTGAACGACTCACTTGGATCTCGAAGGATCGAGCAAGCTTCTTTCTTCGAGTGTGAGGAAAACGAAGTCTCGGAAAAACAGTGAGTCGAATAACGAGCAGCAGTAAAACCTGAGAATGTTGGAGTTCTTCTTTTGATTTATTTTAATAACACCTCTACCTTTGAAATCTTCAGCTCGATCTAGTTCAAAATATTTTTCCTCCTTTATCCTTGAAAATTGAAATAGTATAAAACGGAAAAGCGATATCCATCGTTATAAAAGTTTTTTACAGAAATGCACCTGAAATACATTATTTCAAAATAACGTACGCCATATCTGAACCAACTCGGAACCCGAAAGAGCATGAAAAAACCGCAAACCTCTCTGAAATTTTCCCCGCACCAAACGTAAAAGTATGAAAAGTCGCTCTTTAAATACAGCACTTCGACTCTCGCCAGATTAATCAGAAAAAAACCATCCCCGGGAAAAAATAACCGCGCACCCTACAACTTTCTCCCGGAGCCTCGAAACTCTCAAACGTCGAAGCAGCGGGGCAATTTAGCCAACTAAAGAATTACACTATTCCAGAAGAGAGAGAAAAAAAACCGTCCGCTGAAAAGATCGTCGCGGCAAAGGTATAACCGCGCTCTCGCTCCGCTTACCCTCATCACACACGCTCGCGAGTCAAAGCAAGTGAAAAGGCACTTTTCCCCGCAGCTCGAAAGTCGCGAGAGCCGCGCGCGGCTGTGTGCATTATATACGCGGTATTACGTGCAGAGGCGAGCTACCTCGCGGGGGGAGGGTAGTAGGGAGAGAGAACCGCGCGTTTAGAGCAGTGGTATAGCAGCACAGCAGCAGCAGCGGCGGTGGCGGCATGCACGCGCACTCGAGGAGAGGAGAGGGATACATATCGATTTGACGCTCGCGCGCTCGTATATGCCTCTCCCCTCCCGACTCCTGCGAACACACTGGTTCTATACGCCGAGCTCGCTCATATTTGCGGCTCGCGTAGGCATTTCCGGATAAATCGATACTTGCTTTCTCTCTGCTGCCCCCCCCCCCCCTCCTCGGGCCAGCTTGATTGGATACGGGAATCCGTGCCTAATTTTCACACTCTCCGCATATATGCGTCTTCGCGCGCCACTTGCCTGTGCGCGCGTCCGAGCGTGAATTGTCGAGGTGTGCGTGTGCTTGTGTGCTTGGCCGGTTGTGGCTGTGCGAGTGTGTGTCTATTAAGTCAAGTGCCTAATGCAGTTACATGGCCAGTCGGTCTCCGTGTGCGGCTGATCGAAACCATAATTACTAATTGGCTACTAGCCAGTGTTACACGAAACTTGGGCTCGTATTCTTGGCTTTTAGAATTTGCTGGAGTTACTTAGGTCGAAGCTGTTTCAATTGTTAAATTCGCATGAATATCTTTTTTGGCCTGTTATGAATTTTATAATCTCTTGGAAAGTTTTAATATAGAATTTAAAAATAAATATAATAAAAATTTCTTTGCCTCTGCGGTTTAATTCTGATGAAATATAGTACTTTTTATGTTTTATAGGGGTTACGCAGTGCATGAGATTAAGATTTCTAGATTAAATATAAAGGATTCAACATTGAAATGAACTCGTAAATCTCTTGTAGCTGTATATTTTAATAGTATTTTAGTTTCGTAGCAGAATTTGCTAAACTAGTACGAAAATTCCAAGCACATTTCCGAGTGAGGGCATTTTTATCATTTGCGATAGTTGATAAGACGGTTGGTTGAAAAATGATCCTCGATGTACCAAGGTGTAGAACCATTTATTTATAAATATCACTTTCAATGTTTTTGCCATAATCTAAAGATTTAGTAATTTTAATTTGATGTAATCTTATTATAGTATAATATTAATCGGTTAAAATTAAAAGCTAAAAAATTTTTACTCATAAAGTAGAATCATATTTTTTATTACATTGCAAAGCTAAATTTTGCGATTCTTTTAAAAATAAAGAAATATTTGTTACATTAGATCTGCCAAAGCCAGGCTGTGACCTACAATGTTCTCATGTGTCCAGTTTCCGGATGAACTAATTGGTCAATTTTCTCTAAACTAAGTTAGAAGTTTAGTTTTAATGTAGCAAACTATCCAGACATTTAACGAATGAATCATCCGCAGATATCCCGAGTTTACAATTTAGTTTCAAATACTTCTAAATTTTGTGGGTAAAGATAGCAATTTTTTAAAAAGTAATTTTTTGAATATTTAGTTAGTAAATACAAGGGTACTTGTTCCTATTTAAACATCGTATTTGTGAAATTTTCAACACAAGAAAAAGTAGAAAATACAAAAAGAATTAAACAATAAAAAGTTGTTTATTTTTAAAACTCGTGTTGGACTGATTTAACATTTTAATCTTGTCGAAGATTGCACGCCATTTTATTTTTTCTGTTGGTCGAATTTTGAATACCATTGTAAGAGCTAAAGGCATAAATAAGACTACGAAGGGGCAGTCCACACTTTTTGTGTAAAATCGATACCGACTTTCAAGTGCTTCCAATCTTTTGCGAAACTGGCCACGTGTGCTAAATAAAATGCTAACATCCTGTGTCTTTCGTATCTCGCAAAATATAAACTCAATACGATCTTTGTGCTACGCATGAGTGTGTAGATGTAAGCTCCTGAAATCTAATATTATTATCTAAAAATCATATAATAATAATAATATATTTAAAACTGCCAGGGAAGACCCTCAAGTGCTAATAATAAATATAAAAGTACGATTAGCCACTCACTGAAAATTCATGCAATCATTTGCTATCCCTTATTTCTCAACAAGGTTCACGAGTTCGGCTAGCTCCTTTGAACTCAACGCGTGCTTAACTGTTCAAACGAGCAGCTGCGCAAAAAACTAGTAGTTACTTGCGACACTGGAGAGTTGCGCGAAAGTTACTCGCGATGTCAGAGCAATCGTGAACATCACGTGTGACACTCGAAGAGAAGCAACAGCAGTCGCGTGCTGTATAATCTCCAGCAGCGTCAGAGTAACGGAACGAAATTATACTAGATATATAAATCTGTTGCATTGCCGTATCAGTATTAAAGAGACTCAAAGAGTCAAGTGAATCCGATTTCACGAAAAGCAAACGGTTCAAACTTGGGAAAAAATTTAATTTTGCAAAAATTGATATTTGCGTTGGAATCCCTGGTTGACCGCGCTGGGAATCCCAGCTTTTGAGGAATTTTCAGAAAACTTGGTGACCAAGAATTTTTCATATATCGCTCGGACATTCAAAGCTTCTTGGCGCCAAACAGCTGTTCTGAATTTCATGCAAAAAGTTCGTTGAAATTTCTGACGAAAGCCGTGGAGTACAAAGTTCGAGGGTGTCTTGAAAGTTGAAATATGCAACTTCAACGTGGCTCCTAATTACTTCCGTAAAATCGTGACTTTATCGAGAATCTGCTAAATCGGCTCCTTAGGCTGGTCGCTTAAATTTAACGGCACGTAAATCAGCCATTAGATTTAATCAATTTGAAAGCGAACTATTTGAAAGCCTACACCTTTATCTCTTCGAAAACTGCGAATGTTCATGTAATGAACTTTCATTGATTTACGTTCGAGTAGCAGTAATCGTTATACAGGTATAATTGATTTTTAGACTCTTTAGAAAGAGACGATAGTTAGTTTTGTTAAGATTTGATCTATTATCTTTATTATCTAAATCATGTACATAGAAATTTTCATTGAAAATTATTATAGTTTGGCAATTTGCGATGATGAGTAATTTTGCAATAGTGACTTCAGATTCTAAACGTGCATGTTAGAAACTCCTCAGGATATTCAATTTTCCAAAGTAGTTTCGACGTAGTTACATGAGGCTATGTTTACAGAGAATACTACATACAATTTAATCAGTTTTTAATTATTCTAGCGAAGGAAATTTGGCCAAGTTTTAATTAAGATTACATTTACGATATATAACAAATTCTCTAGAATAAATAAATTATATTTCTTTTAACAATCATTCCATTGAATATCTATTTATCTTTAAAAAGTAGGTAACTAACTGGGATGGATCAGAGTCTGAGGGAAAGGGATGTCAATGAAACTTTGAAGGTCAATTTTAGAAATGAAATCCAGCATCCGTAGATCCATTCATCTTTGATTTCTATAACACAAATATTAAAAACGTTATAACTGATAAAAGAGACATCTTTTTAAAGAAAATAACACATATTTGAGATTGGAAAGCATATACCTTGGATAAAAGGGCCCATCTAATGGAACTACGGATACTGCACTTTATTTTTAAATATCAGAAATCGATCCTCAAAGCTTCGTTAAAATCCCTTCTCCGCACACTCTGGTCCTTCCTTGTAAGTGTTGCGGATCGATTTTTCGTTTAAGATATTTAATAGAACAACACTGTCACATGTACTAGAAAATCAATAATCGAGTATTCTGAGTTCAAATATAACTATATACATGTTAATGGTATAGTGAAGATTCAGTTTGTAAAGTAATTAAAAGCCGCTGGCAGGCAAATTTGTTATTCAATAATATCGCTGTAATTTCCAAAGAAAATCATTTACATTTTTTAATGAATAATTACAATTTTATTAAAATGATGGGAATTATATTTTTATTTATTCTCTTTTTTCATAATTCATGCTTCATGCAGTAACGCTATGAAAAATAGAGCCAACCTAGATTTCATCAAGTCTTCATTTTACTTAGCACGACTTTCCTTTCTTAGAAAACTCGGAATTCAGATATATTTAAAAAGCAAGTCGCTCGCTCTCTGCGCGTGCAATGCAATAATCGTATTGTATACATTTTCTATATAAGACATGTACTAAATCACTGAATTAAGAGGGTGTCATAGTTTTATTATTACCGAATATACAGATTATACAGTTTTTACACTAATAAAAAAATTATATTGCTATATTAGCAAATCCAGGACAGAGTCGTCCTTCTAAATCATACATTCTATTTCTGCTCAAAATTTCAAGTCAATATATTCAGAATTATCTAA
>JAPYZA010003540.1:0-15176 GCA_030522685.1 Eupelmus azureus | reverse complement strand
AGTTGATAGAAATTAATGTATTAACTGAGCTTTCGATTGCGAGTTACGTTCATTTTATTAGGAAAAAATGAGAAAGGAAAGGAGATTCTTTTCTCGGAAAAGAAAAGAATCTCTGTACTAAAATGTAATGAACCTATCGATTGGAAAACAAAACTAGGAGTTCCAGAGTATAAAAAAGTAATCGATATTATTTACAACGAATCGTCTTGCTATAGCTAACTTTATATCTTCTGAATTATTCTTAAAACTGTGTATTTTATTCTTGTCTTATCTTTTTTTCTTTCTTTAAAAGAAATTAGTAACTAAAATCTTACTTTTTATTGGCAAATCAAATGAAACTACCTCTAAATAAAATAGCATTCCGATCAAGCTTTCAAGAAAAAAAGCTCAACAACCCTACCATAAATATTCTCCCTAACCAAAACAATACCGTGGGTCCTTTCAAAACTAACGCAATTTCACGCTGCGAAGAGTAGCTCTTATTCTCAAAGTAGAAACTGCAATTCGACACCTGGGCGTAGAATAAAGACGGGGGAGTAGAGCAGCGAGGTGGGAATGCCTGCGAACACTCGAACAGCTGAACGGAAATTGCTGCCAAATCGGGAGTAATGGATGGATTTGTTATACGTGTACATGGCCAGCATCGCGCAATTGAAAGGAAAATTTGCTCTACGCCCTTCCTTCTGTGCCTCGGGCTGGAAATTTAAAAATAGAAGCACTTAAATTCAGCTTTGAATAAGTGGCGAGAGTGGATAAACGGCTCTTTCGACACCTCAAATATGTTTTTGTAACGCTCTTATATCCACCAATCACCCCTAAAATTGCCAATAACATCCAATGTCACTGTTTGCATTAGAACGTAAAAATAAAATACCAAGCGTAAATAATTATCCAACAATAATTCCATAAACACGCTCCAGATTTAATAAATAACCGTAAGCCAGAAATGACCGGGCGAGCTAAATTTTCCCCGCAATTTCCGCCCTAATCACGGCTTAATCGGCGCAATTTGTTTATGCAAAATATCCCATTACCAGCCTCCGAGCCCATTTAAACGGCCGCTCTCCGCCGACTGCATCCGAGTCCCCTGCACACAAGCCAGAGCCAGCAAGCGCTCACCCAGCGATAGTCGCATGAAATTCCAGCGCAGCTGCCCTATCCACTCTCTGCATATCCACGCGACTCTCGCTTCATTCCGACGCGCGCTAACATTCCAATGTATTTTTTATGCGACTCTTCGCACCAAGCTCCTGGCCGCGTATATACGCTTGGCAGGGCCGCGCATCGCGCTGGTGTATGTATGTATACGTGTATAGGCGAGAGGAAAAAGAAAAGGGGGCCGAGTAGGCGGCGGTGGTTTTGAAAAATGACGAGGCGCCCGGCCATTTGGCGCGCTACTTGCTTCTCCGCGCTCCGGCTCTGTCGATCATCGTTAGTTCCAGCCGTTTCGCTCGGTAATGTCTACCTGACCTGAATCTTTTTCTTTTCGATGGGGGATATAATATCATTATCGCCGGAGTGATGGGGGCGGGGAGGCCCGTAATGTAATTGCATTATTCGGCGGACCCTGAGCGGGTGAACGGCTGGACTTGCTCTGTGCTTTGAGCGTTTACTGTGAGTGGTGCGGAGGTGGGACTGGGAATAGTGGAGTATTTGGGTATTGATGGGGAGAATTGGAAAAGTTGGTAAGGATTGTGGTATTGTTGTATGGTGGTATAATTACCACTATATAATTATAGTGATTGATATAATGTAGTTGTGAATACTAGTAGAATGTTTTGTGATGAAAATTAATATTCATAAAATCTGAGATTTTATGTTGGATAATCAGGAATTCGATATAACGTGAAAACTTTTTCTGAGATTTATATACGCGTAAACAACCGGCTGGCCTGAAGCAATAATAATAGACCTATATCTAAAAACGATGAACCTGTTCGATTATTCATTTATTTATAAATAATTTAGTATTGCCTATAAATGAATCGGGGATAACTCAATTAAATTCAATTAATAGGTTAAACAGAAATAATAAATAAATGCTAATTTTAGCACAATAAAAATTTGCATTTGCACCTCGGATACAATGAATGCGGCAAAAATAAATTTTTTTCACAGCATCACCGTTTTTAGCTCTACTCAACTGTCAAACTATTTTAAACTTCATTTTCATACAAAAAAAGCAATGAGAACTTCACTGTTTACTGGAAAAAAACTGAAAAACACCGTGAGCTTGTACAATCAATGTGATTGATTAAAAAACCGGCTCCATTGTCTCTTATTCTCTCTTATCAAAAACAATTTATTGAACGAGCGACATTTCAAAAATACTTTAATCCACTATTCCAGCGCAGACGAGCCTCGCCGTGACAGCCGCCGACTTTTTCCCACTACACCACTTTCCTATCTCTATATCCATTTTTTAGGGGTATTAACTAACCTAATTAGTCGCACGCCGCCGCCTACACATAAATTTCATCACTCGCGCAAACGACCCCCTTTTTCTCTATCGAATAGTCACGCATTAGCGAATTAATTTTTTCCCTCATCCAGCCGTCTGTCCAGCTCCCCCCCCCCCCCTTGCGCACGCGCACGAGCAGCGAGCGAAGAAAGCGAGTCGCAAAAGACAGAAGAGTGTCCGGAAAAAGTTGGAGAACTCGCGGTACACGCATTGTTTGTTGTTTACCGGCTCGCCGGATCCGCTAATCCGATAACGCGGCGGAAGTGAGCGAGACTCTTTCCACTGCATTTCCGCTCTTCCTACTCCTCGCGCTTCCTTCCTTTTATTCGTCTCCGCCCACTCTGCCTCGTCCTGTCTTGATATATATATTTTCGCCGAGACAATGAGGCAAGATTCTTTTTGCCTGCGCGAGCCGCTTCGCTTCTAATTTCGATGGCTGGACCGATGCGATGCTTTTTGCGAGGGTGGCTTGGGGGGAAGTTTCTTATTTCGTAGGGTTTCAATTAGTTAGAGGTTGGAGTTTGCGACTGCGGGCTGTTTGTTTAAAGTTCGGGGCTATAAGTCGCGGGGCTCGATAATTGATAATAAGTTATTAGTGCGCGGGGTGAGGGTGTAGTAGTCGTTAACGGTTTTACGATCGGGCTTCGTTGTTTCGTTTATTTGATGACTGTGCAGCGCTTATAGATGACTTTAGTTTGTTCTTAGTTTGTTTAGTGTTGAAAATGGGGTGTTGGTGCATTACTGCTTTTGAAAATGCCAACTCATAGTGATGCATTCGGCCAAAAGGTAGATAAACTTCTGAAGAATAAATTATTGGGATAAATCAGTTTTATTTAAGTGTTAATGTTTTGATACTATTGATGCTTTTTAATACTTTAAGAAAAATATAAACATCATTTTGTTAGTTATATAGTTTATGAATCATTTCTTTTTTATTTTCATTTATCGTACTTTCCCAATACATTTTTATGTACATATATACGCTAGTTATAAAATTTAAAGCTATCAAGAATTGTCAGAGTTACATATTTCTAAAATCAATTAGAATCTGGAAACTTTGATTTTAGTATACGATTACTTGATTGACTTATATATAGATAATGATGAAGATATTCTTATATTATATTATTCTTGGTTACGACTATTAAATCTTTAACGAATTACTTATAGAATTTTTGCAAGAACATAATAGAAACTTTATATCTATTTGTAAATCTGTAGCAGTACCAAAAATATAAAATTTCATTTAAAGTAAATACATTTCTGGCTAAAGTATATCCAAAAAGTTTTTTCAGAATTACAAATATTTAAATTATTTGTGGTCAAATAACATATCTTTTTTTAAAAATGTTAAAAATGACAGAGGTATTCGCAGAATAAAAAATAGTAAAAGAAATATGAACCAGGAACTGAAGATGTGGAACGAGAAAAAGATGAATTCATGATGAATTAAATTAAAGCATACTTTGAAAATCATACCTTTTCCTAAGAATTTCTATCTCCATTAAAATTTTTATCGTAGTCATACTCAACTGTAGCTTAATTGTATTAGTTCTTGCAGAATTTTTTAATATTTTACACTTTTTTTTAAAGAAACAACTATTTAATTAAATTGTTATTATGTTAATATTATACAATCTTCATTTTATTATCGCTTTATCGCAATCATTAAGTCATATTGAACATTTTATTTTGAAATCTGATAAATATTTATAACTAATAAAGATAATCTACAACCAGCATTTACGTTTTAATTAATATATGAATTTATACGACGTTTTAATGAACGTCGAATGACAGATATGATTAGCAAACATAAGCCATCGGATACATACAGCCTTAACTAATTCCAATGTATTCAACTATGCAAAAGTCATGTAAACATACCGCGTGCATATATATTGTAATCTCGTAACGTCCAAATGTGCATCTCAGGTTATTAACAAAACTTTTAATGAAGATGAATCGCTCGTTTATTGTATGACCAAAGGGCCAAAGTTTAAACAAACGATATTGGCAAAATCTCTCTGACCAACTTTAGCGCGTAAACATCGCACTAATTTTAACTTCGTTTTTCATTTTTCGCCCCGGCTTGACTTTTGGTATCCGTAGTCCACAATTCACGGTATAATTTACGTTGAAGCTCTCGCCCAAGTTCTGATGTATGCTGATTTGAAATTAGGTGTATAACGGACTGGTTCGTTTGAAGTTTGGCTTTACAGTGCGAGCCAACTAGCCACGGCCAAAATGCGGAGTATAGACCTACTCGCGTCGTTGTCACATGTTTACGCTTACATCTCTCTTGATTTTATGTCTCATTCTCTGACGAATTACAACTACAGTTTTTGTCGTTATCTGCGTAGTAAACATTTCATGAATATTTCAAGCGAATAAAAAATCGCTTCGATACAGATTAGAGCAAGTCATTAGGCGAAAGTGAGTGCAAAAAGTGACACTAGAATCATGTTACTCAAAGTTGCGCAAAAAGTCTGTTTGATTAATTTTTCATGTCTATGTATTTCTTTACCCAGTGCCTTTAGATAAAATCTGTTTGCGCAACCCGTTCTTGACGCATGATCGTGAATCAAGGCTTTGTGAATGTTTTTTTTTCTCCAACGCTAGTTTTCTCTTTGCAGCTCTACATATACTACATTACACAACTCATACACTGTTTTCCATTGTTAAAAACAAATTCTAAACAACAATCCTAATTCACCCTAATCATCAAATCACTCCTAAAAAAAACCAATGTAACCCGACCCAATGCCAACACACCCGTCGACAAACCAAATCAAACTAAGCAAAGCCAGGCACAAACAGCAATCCGCACGCGCTCCTGCAGCCTAAAGCATTACAAGCGCAGAGCGTAACGGCCGCCCGTGCAAATATTAGCGCAATTTTACAGCCTGCCCGGCTGGCTGGCTTTATCTCTCGGAAGCGAGGCGAGAGAGAAAGACAGATGGAGAGAGAGGCAGCGGGCGATAAGAGCAAGCGAGAGCGCGTCCCGAGTGTCCTGGGCGTGTGTTGTCCCAGGAGACGCTGCGACGACTGCGAGGCGCGTTGCTTACTTCCCTTTTGCGAGTCTTCGCGTGCGCTGGGATATCGGACTGGACTGCCGGAGGAAATAATCCGCTAATGGACAGGCGTGTGCGTGCTATCGGTAAGCAGTTTTTTTGGGACAGTATAGTGCGGCTGCGATGAATAATTGACGCGGGGGGAGGAAATAAAAATTGGACGTTCTCGGTTTTGGGTAATCGAGTTTGGGAGAGCGGAGGGGTTAATGTTAGAGAGGATACGGAGGCGATAGCGCGCGGTGGTAATAGAGCGGGAATAGCGCGACGATGCGGTGTATGGCTTCCGTTATCGTTTAATTGAAATGCGCTAAATTTATCAAAGACATAGAGGCGTGCATTGCTCAATTTATCTCGTTAATATTGCGCTTAAGATCTAATCTAAATTCCAGCGCGTAATTGCGTAATTCTACGCTGCGCTGCCGCGGCGATTCGACGGACAACTTGACTATCGCATCTTGAAATTACGCACTTGCTACGGTTAAAGGAAAACAATATCGCGATAGTCACGACAATATACCTCCCTCACAAGAAACACTCAAACCATTTTTATTATCAACGATGCGTTATCCTTCGCGAATTCAAAGCTCCTAATCATCTCACCGTTCACCTACATATAACTCAAAACCATCTCCTTTCCACAGTAGACGCACACAACCCCGTCACGCTCTCCCCTTTCAACACTCCCATCTCTCGAAACGCGTTCGCTTTACCTTTGCGTTAATGCCTGGCCTTCCGCGCGGCGCTGCTTAATCGAGGCGTGTGCCCGCTGCTGCTGCTGCTAGGTTGCCGCAGGGTGAAGCCGCGCGCCGGCTTGTCAAGGCCTGCTGCTGCTGCTGCTGCTGCGACGACGCTGCCGCTCGCCCGGGCGGCATGTCCGACCCGAGCCCGACTCTTTCCACTTGCTCGCTCTCCACTCCTACTCCACGCAGAGAGTGCCGACAATTCGCTCTCTCCGCACTCTGTTCCTTTTCTCTCTCTTTCTCTCTGTTTTTTTTAAAGGCGTCTGTCTCGCGGATTATCGACACTATGGCTGTATGTGTGTGTTACGTGTGTTTGTGTGAGAGTATGTATGTTTGTTTGCGAGCTGGTAGACACGGAGGTGCGGTGGCCGCCGGCACTCTCGCTGTCTCCGCGCACTACTGCTGCTGCTGCACTGGCACGCCGCGCACTGCAACTGCCGCCAAGCGAGGACGAGCGTACGACACACAAGCCGAGCGCGCGCGCGCGCGCCAGCGCGGGCTACTGCTGGCCAGATGGGAGAGCCTGTTTTTCTGCTCTGATAGTGTTGGAGTAGCGGAGGAATAGAGAGAAAACCAGAGAGACAGAGAGAGATAGTCGAAGTGAGAGAAAAGAGAGAAGAAGAATAAGAAGATAGTGCGCGCGCGTAGAGAGGAGAAGGAGTAGTAGAAGGAGAGAAGATGAGGGAGAGATAGTGTGTGTGTGTGTGTGTGTAAGGAGATAGATACAGCGTTAAAAGCCGCGCGCGAGCGAGAGCGGAGCCTGGGCGCAGGACACGATGGCCCGGCCACTGCGCCGACACTGACGGCGGCGGGCTACGCCGCAGCCTCGGTGCTCGTGCACTCTCTCTCTCTCGCCTCTCTCTCTTTCTCTTTCGCTTTCACCCCCCACCCCCTCGCCTTCGTCTCTCTTTCTCTCTCTCTCTCGCGTATTCGGCGAACCCCCGGCAGCCGCCGCCGTTGCCGCCCCTAGCTCTCTCTCCCTCTCTCTCTCTCTCTCTCTGCGTATTCCATTCCGTATTTCTCAATCACTCGCTATCTTTATTACGGGATCCCTCTCTCTCTCTCTCTCGTTCTCTCGCTTACTTTCTGTTATGTGTATATGTGTGTATATAGATATATAGAGAGAGGGAGAGAGCACCGCCGCCCTCGGCAGCTGTTACGCTTGTGCGAGCCGTTTGTTTTGGCTCTCGCTCCATATCGAGTCCCTCTCCTCTTCCTCCCCTCTGTATGGATATATCTCGGGAGCGTTTAGTCCTGCGTGACTACGCGCACAGCCGCCTCTCTCTCTTTCTCTCTCTATAATACAGCTCCCTTTTGCTCTCCTTTCGCAGGGGCGAGCTATACACCGCCACGAGCCTATTCTCTCCCCTCCCCCCTCTCGCTGTGTCTATAAGCTTGCCGGCTCGCAAGCGCGAAGCTTTATTTGATGCAGCATCGCGCGAGCTTGTAACGCGGGAGGACAGAATTTTATTGCCACCAAACAGGAGGAGAGACGCTCGAACGACGTCTTTTAAGGGGAGGCCGCGATACTGAGATGTCTCTTTTACAGGCGAGTGCGATCGCAGCCGGTTTCGCCGGGGCCGGATCATCGCGGAAGCAGTGCGTATACGGAGCTTTATGTACTTGCGCCGCTCTAGCTTTATTACCGCTCTCATTGGGCTTGGATTTGTACTTCTTAGAGACGTCGATGCGGAAGTGGATGCCGTCGAGGGTTTCTAGTTACTTTGGAATGTAAGAAGATGGTGTTTCGGATTGGATTGCTTCTTAAACGTTACGTGCCTGTATCAACAGAACCGGAACGACTCCACAAGGCGTCAGGCGGCGAGCATATCTAAAAACATGAAATTCGGGAATCGGAAAACATCATATCAGCGCGCGAGTATCTACATAAACCATCTCGCCGGCGAGCTCGGCCCTCGTAATCCTGAAAAATCCCCGGCAAAAGCAGCCCCATCAACGGCGGCATCACCGCTCTCCTCTCGCTCGCCACCCGCAAACCCAGCTCACTCTCTCCCTCTCTCTCTCCGGAATATCTTCGGAAAACAGAAAATTGTCACGATTCCTTCCCCCCTCACCCCCTCGCAGCCGGATACCCCCCACCCCTACACTTCCCACTCCAGAATCCCGGCACGCGCAAGCTCTCGTCCTGTGCGTGACGTGCGCAGCTCCTGCGCGCAGGCTCCCGACTCTCTCTCTCTCTTTATCGCGCGTTCGATGAACGCGCGCCGGGACCATTCACGCCGCGCTGCAGCGCTGGGGTGGCGGGAGGGGGGCGAGGTGCGTGATTTTTAAAGGGGGAGAGTCGTATTGAAAATTTTAGGCTGCAGCGCTCTACAATGGGGATCGGCGATTGTGCAGGGTGTAGAGCGGAGGGCGGGAGGGTAAGGGGATGTGGGTCGTGACTGCGGGTTTAAAGAGTGATGGATTCTTGAATTTTGGATGAGGAGTGTGGGTGAAGGGACTGATTGGGGGGAGGGGGATGGTATTTGTTGGAGGGTCGTTATGATTTTGGATGGCTCGGCGGGATTGTTGAGAAATTTTAAAGGGAGGAGGCTGTTGCGGCTCGGGAGTATTGGGGATGTAATTTCGGATTTGGCTTCGAGTCAAAATGGATTTCCGGCAGGTCGAAATGATAATGGCAGAGGAATTTTCGTCTTTTTATTCTGTTGTCGAGTTGGTTATTGAGTGGGATTTATTTTTCTGCCGAGTTTGTAGAATAGAAAGGTAAGAGAAGAATACGTCGTAAGTAGATTAGGGACGAGTTTGTACAGACACGTTTTAAAAAGCGATTCCTGTCATTCCGTCTTAAATTAAGCCTGTTTCCGTAACTCAAATTTCTTCTTTCAATCCCGCACTGTCAACTCAAGTTTTTTAAGCACTGTTATTTCGGTCAGTTATGATTAAACTACGACCGCAGGCAAAATGTATAACTCGAGAAACAGCTCCACTCATACGTCTGAGCACCAGCGCTACTACCTGATATTTCACTTTTTTACAGTACCATTAGCTTTTTAAGCTCACTTCCCTCGGCGTCGTATGATTCTAAACGCACATAAAGTCAACCCTCGCTCCCGTAAATACAAAACCAGCTCAGGATTTCAATCCCCGCGAGAACAGCGCTCCGATCGCCACTAAAGAAAAAAAAATGCAGCCTCCTATATCGGAATGAAAAAGCCATTCAATCCACGGATTATCGATTTTCAGCTTCGTTTTACGACTCGCAGCCGAGAGAAAGTTGCAAAATATGATTACCCCCACACTCGCTCGGCCACCACCGTCGTATATATGTACAAGCTCACGAGTGAGCTCTTAACGAAACTCTCGGCGTTAAGCTCAAAATGTGAAAAGAAAACCGCACTCCGGCGGCTAACGTCTGGGCTATACTTTTTGCGAGATTTAATCACTAGCAGTGCCGCCGAGTAGCGTAGATTTCATTTTCATCGCAGAAAGAAAATTTTCATTTCTTTTTTTTTGGTGGTAAACTTTACGAAGATCGCTGAGAGAGCTGTAATGAAATAAAGGCGTAAATCTTTTAAGAGCAATTTTTTCCTTTACGAGAGCGCTTGTATTATATAAGGTAGAATATTTCGTTTAACGGTCTGGATGGAAAAATAATGAACCTTGACTTTTTAGCATTCAGCAAAAGCTCCGCTGTATTATAACTCTAGAGACGCAGGCGCGAAGAGCTTGATCAATTCAAATAAATGCAACGCCGACATCCATATCCCGACGATCTAAATCGCCAGGCGCGAATTCCTCCAGAGCTCGCAATTTTCTAGGCCTACTAGCCCCGTTCCGCTCTTCCCTCCCACCCCGGAAAATTCAAGTTCGCGTAATCGCAGCGCCGGATCTCACCTATAATCCCACTTCGCAAAATAAAAGCCTCCATATATATACATAAAAAAGCAAGATAGCTCAGCAATGAAAGGAGAGTTATGGCTTCCAGCCCGAGGACTGCGAGATTAGAGCTCACGTATACACCTGCACACAGCCAGCCGTACGCGAAATACGCATCATCGATCTCAGCAAGCCCGATGACGAAAGCTCGCTCGCGCACGCGAGTCCTTGCTCTCTCTCCTACCTGCCTATGGGCGGCTTTTCATTTCCGGCGCGCGTTTGCTAGTGAGGAGGTCAAGGCCACAGTTGCTAGAGTAGAAGGCACGATGCCTTTTTTTCAGCGGGTCGGCTCGGAGTGTGCTTTAGGCCAGGAGAGGCTGTCCTACAGGGGGGAGCTTTACTACGCTGCTTTTTTTACGAGCTTAGCCGATCGATTTTAATGCGCGCCGGCGCTGTTTTGCTGCAATTAGGTAATAAGGGCTTTTGTTGGGGGGATTAGACGCGGTGCTGGGTTTGGTTTTTGGGGTACGGGGAGTTTTTGGTTCTGGTTTTGGTTTGGGTTGTTGTTTTGATGGGTTTTAGATGGGTGTTTTTGACCGCGATTGTTTTTAACCTTGAGAATATAAATGGAAACTAAACTATTGGATCCAATTCTAGTTATAGATGCCAGCAATGTTTACAGTTTTTTTAAAGAAACGTGAGATTAGTTTTAATTTAGACTTAAATAGAGATTCACAAATATAAAGTTTTATCAGAGTAATATCGCTACTTACAGGAGGTATGAATTGCCATGATGAGGCCCCTTTGTCGCGAATGTTTTGCACAACAAAAGGACCTTCTTAGAGGAGAATTGGGACACATTCAGAAGAGTGACAATGCGCTCGTCATTATTGTGCCTGCGGACAATTCATCAGGCTGTTGTTCCGTCGTAAACGTCGATACGAAGCAGGTAGGTGACATGGAAAAAAGCAAAATAATTTCGGAATATGCAGGCGGATTTTGTTTTTCAAAGTCTTTTGCGTGTCAGTGATGATTACAAAGAATAATCACGAGAAAAAATCTATTTGAAAGAACAGATGAGAAGAGACTTGTTCTACAAAGAATTCTTTTTTTTTTTTTTTTTTTAATAAAAAAAATATTTACTGGTTTGCGCAAAAAAGAACAAATATGATGGTGTAAAGATTAATATAAAGTGATGAAAGGATTTATGAAATATTTACGTTCAAAATTCCAAATTTTTACTACTGAACCCAGTAATTCCCCTGTATAAATTCGCGTGATAATAAATCAACGATCGAATCCAGCCCGCAAATCTCATTTAATTCATAGCTGGAGGCTATAACCCTTCAAAGAGATAGTAGTTATCCATTCATTATTGATATACATTATTTACATAATTTCCGATTAAATCACGATTCATCCTGATACAAGCGTCGAAAAAGATAATTAATTATAATCAGTCCAGCCCTTACTATTCCACATACAAATCAAAAAATCATAAACGCAACACCCATAAAAGAAATCATGAAAAATCAGCAAACCTCCACTTTTATTAAAATCTTTATTATTTCTCAATACCAAACCACATCCCTATAATTTCCACCTTTCCGCGCAAAAAGATTGCCTCTCTCCAACTCCATATCTATATACACTATAGAGAACGAGCAAGCCGCGTCTCTTTAGTGCCTCGTTATCTTCTCTCTCAAGGTCTCACCCATATAACTTCTCTCTCAGCGCGCGATTTATCTGCAAGCATTCGTCGATTCTTCCCCGCTGTAAGAGAGACAGAGCAAGCCAGCCACCCGGCTATCCTTCTCACTTACTTCCCGATGAAAGCGCGTGTCTTGAAAGCCAGTCGAGAGGCATTTGTATGGATGCGTCGATATAAATTGATAAGAGAGGAATTGCATCTCCGGCCCGAGCTTCGCGAAGGCTATTACTCACAGTGAAATTTTGAATTTTCACTTCGCAGCCGGCGGCTACTTTATTTTGAAAATTCAAAAATTTTCGAGAGCGAGATATCGTGGCTGTAATGCTGTGTTGGAATTTAATATACGACGAGTGGTGGATAGGTGGGGTATTAATTCCATGCGATCCATCATTCGGAACATCTGAGCGCAAGAACGCAGGTTTAATGTAAAGCTCGAACAATAGTAAACAGCGACTCATACATGTAATAATTCAATTATATTCTATATACACCTGTACGAGCAGCTCGTAAATCCAATTCGGCTGGCAGCGCTGCCAAATAAGCCAGGGGTATATACGCTCGCGGAATAATTAACGAACGGAGCTCGCCAATTTTCTTCGGCATCGGTATCAAAAATACCTTTAATCGCCGGCGCGCCGTAAAGCTCCAGTGGCGCGCGAGAAATTAAATCTCTCAGCGTAGCCAATTAAAATTACCGACAAATTTAAGACGGCCTGTCCTGCCACTCAGTAGATTAAGCTCGCTCGCGCGGAAGTAGTCCATCCATTAAAATGAAAAAGAGTTCAATTATTCTGAAAGCCAAAAATGTCTGCATTGGATACTCCAAAAGTCACTCCCCCCGCATGTACTACACGCATATATATCCAAAAAGAGGGCGAGCCAGAAAGCAATAGATCCCTCCGTCTATCAAGAATGGAAAAAGTGCAACTACACACACATAGTATAAATTTTTCGAAATATATAAAAAAATCAAAACGAGTATGCAAATGCCCTAGAGCTTGCATATAGCCTCAGGATCGCTGGAGGTATATAGTCCAGGTGTAGTAGCGGCCGGGCGCATGTGTATTATCAGCTACAGGCTTGGCCTCGCTCAAGTTTCTCGCTGCCGCTCTGAATTAATTGCTTCGCGCGCGCACTTCCGAGGACACATATACACAGAGTGGTGAGTGGGTTGGCTGAGGCCGATGAGGCCGAATTTGCAGTTGATCGAGCAGTTAAGCGTTTAGCTTGGGAATTTCGGGTGTGGGGATGGATGAAGTTTCGAGGTTTTAGAGAGTGTGGCTTTGCGCCTGTTTTTGTTGTAATTTAATTTGATGGATAAAGGTGATAGGGAATGGCGATTTGTGGGCATTGATTTTTTATTTTTGGGGATATTGAGGATTATTAATTATTAATTATTAATTTGAAGTTTAAGAATTGCGGTGTTTTTAATGATTCTGAGAAAATAATTTTCTTATATTCTAAGATGGCTATCGCCTTCCCTTTTTTTATTATTAATATTCTCAATCATTTTTATTATACAATAAAGAGGTACATACATTAAAAAATGTCTTTTATTTATGTAATGTAAAAACTCTTAGCTGAACCTTCAAAATTAATTTTCACCGATTCCGCAAGCCTCTTACACTACACAACGTCAAAACGTCCAAGCTGTCCCGTAAAAAAAACAAAATCTCAAGCAATTTACAACGAGATACAGTCGTCACACACAAGTTGCTCGAAAAGCGCCGCGAACTTTACAGCATCTTCAGCTGGCTGCAACTTTCCTCGGCGTTGATCAGCGCGAAAGTATATAAAAGTTCAAACAAAGCCAATTTTCGTCGAGGGAGAGCGGCAGGGGAGATGCGGCGCTGCACAATATAATCGCCCAGCGCGGGGGTGGAGAAGCGAACTTGGCGAGCGGGCTTTTTCGGCGACAGCTCCTCCAGCCCTCGCTCTCTCGCTCCTCGTGGAAAGCTAGGAGATTCTTCTCTCTCGCTCTCTCCCTAGGCGAGGGGATCATTATTCTTGCCAGCCAGCTCTCTCCTGCTCCCTTTTCTTTTTCTCTAGCTCGGCGATTTTCCAAAGCCGAAGGGGGCAAAGCTAGAGCCGAGCCCTTTAAGACGACTCCGGTCCGATGAATCAACGTAAAATATATGCAGTTCGATTCTTGCTGGATTAAGCCCGAGGGAGGAAAATAAAGTCTTTTTTTTAGGAATCAAGTGGTACAACAATGCCGAGGAGAGAATTAAATGCTAGCTCTTATCGAATGATTCATAGGTCGTTGTTTCATTATGACAACAATCGACAAAAACTGTATCTGTAACCAATTAACCTTACACTTAAAAAATATGTTCTTGCACCATTAACACAATCCTCTCGTTACCTCCCTCGCCACCTATCTCAGCAAACCATTAACGCACTCCGCATCCAACTCGCAGAAACAAAATCCGACTACAGCCATTCCAACTTTACTTAACACCTCAGCTCCTCCCGGCAGCATCACGGCCCGACAGCCGCGTGCTCGCGACAATTTTCCGGATTATTAAGAAAGCCATTTGGCGCGGCGCAACAACGCCAACAGCTCTGCAAAACGCTCTTTTTTTCTCTCTCCTCCCCTTTCTTCTTCATCTTCAAAAGTTCACTCGGCGCCGAGAACCTACTCAAACTAATTACGTATTCTCACAGCTCGGCTCTGTGTGTATACGCGAAAGCGCGAGAATGACGAGGTGAAAGAGAGAAAGAGCTTATATGGCACTCAGCTGGCTCGAGGGCTGTGTAGTAGAAAGTATATGGGTGTACGCGTATGGCTCGTGTTTTTCTAAGTTATCCGGAGCGCGACTGGTGGGGATGTGGACGTTTATTGTTGGGGTGGGTGGAGGGAGATGATGGCGAGGGCGACGATCTGTTTTGATGTCCGGTATGGCGAGGG
This sequence comes from Eupelmus azureus, assembly GCA_030522685.1. Classification (NCBI taxonomy): domain Eukaryota; kingdom Metazoa; phylum Arthropoda; class Insecta; order Hymenoptera; family Eupelmidae; genus Eupelmus; species Eupelmus azureus. The sequence continues at coordinate 442 of JAPYZA010003540.1, read as the reverse complement.
TGGATGTATTGTTGTTGGAATAGTGGATATGGCTCGTTTTCGGCTGGTGGGGAATGCACTGGAGTGTTCTATGTGCGGTTTCTAAGATTTGGATTTTTGTTTCGACTTATAGTTGAATACTGCATTTACAAGTACTCGAGTAAATGCATAATTATTATATGTGCATGCATAATTATTGAAATGTAATCTATTAGCGTAACTTGAGACTCGTTCAGTTGCGAACTGCAGCAAACAATCGAATCGATACTCATCCCAATTCAAGCAATAATACATATCGATTTATATAAAAACAGCTACATAAGTCCTTTTACCTAAAAATTTAATACCTAAGACTTCCTGCAACAAGCCCGAACACCTAGCTACATTACCGCAAGTTCTGCATTAAGGAGGCAAACGCGCAAAATTAAGCACGCAAATCAAAGGCCCTCAGCCTATCCATCCA
>JAPYZA010003539.1:0-22018 GCA_030522685.1 Eupelmus azureus | reverse complement strand
ACAAAATCCACCCGCAAACATCAAACCAAATCCGACCAAAACCCAGCCTGCTTCCACGAAAACAAAAGAAAAGCCCCAACAATCCGAAAAGCCCGCCTTTCAAACCCGCAACCGCACCGGCCAAAACTCCCCAGTAAAATCCCCCAAAAACCAACCTCTCCGCTCTCAAGTTGCCACCCCTAGCTCCCAAAGCCTGCCGCACACTGGTGGGGCGCATCCGGCCTAATGGCGTCCGAGCTCCGAGGCACTGTTGTCACGTTTTCCCGTACAGTGTTTCATTATTTTGCTTTGTTTATATCGGCGCGCACGGGCCCCGCAGCCGCCGCCGCCGCCAGCAGCAGCAGCCCCCGATCGGCCGGATCCTGGAGCCGCGCCGGTCCAGCCCTCGCCTAGCCTCGCCCGCGGCCCAGCTAGCCGCGCTGACCCAGCCTCGGGCTCGAAATTCATAAGGAAGAGCTCGCATAGCCAACGAAGATAGTGCGTGTAAAAAGCCAGCGGGGAACGGCTCTTAGACCCCCCTCCCCCCTTCCTATCATTAGTGTGAGCGTGAAAGGATCGCGTGACCTTGGATCCGCTGTCATCGCCGCGAAATTCGAATTCCTCCCAGGGGGAGGTTGATGAGGCGGTGAGCTGGATTTTGCTGGAAGGATAGGTTATGGTTAGGGTGAGTTTCCTTTTTGTTTGGTGGTTTTTGTTTTTGGGGGATTGTTGGATTTTATGGTGGATTGGCTTTGGAAGGGTGAGAGTAATTGGTGTGGTGGTTTGCGATGCTGATTGGAATGAAAAATGTTTTTGTTGGATGAGTCATGCGTCGTGGTGGCTGTTTTAATATCAGTTGTGTAAACGATCACAGATTACTCTTGTGATAGCGATGGTGTCTTCATTAAAATTAGTCTGAGTGTAAGAATGGTTGTAATTTGGTTTTAATTATTTGTTGAAACTTTAATTATTTCACTTAGAACTAATTTTTTAGAGGAACCTATGTTAGTATTAGTGAATAATAGAATGAAGCTATTGATAAGATAGATTTATAACAAAGATTAATTTACAAATTTTATTATAATTTTATTTTTGCATACAAATATATTATCTATAGATATACAGGTTGTAACAACTTATCTAAATTTGTTATTTAATTTTCAAATCTAAGAATATGCACTTATGATATTGCTAACAGCTGTGTTTGTGAACTAACCTAAGACAAATGTCATTGTCATATATTAGTATCATTTTTATATTAAATAAGTCAAATTTAAATAGTTTTATCATTATATTTAACTTTAATTTCATTTAATCTTCAAAATCTAGTTTAATTATAAAAGTAATAATATTATTTGATTATCAACTAATTTTAATCTTATTTTATTTAAATATAAGCATAAAATGGTATAAAAATATTTTATATCATTTTGTATTTATCAAAGTTTAGTAACTATAATTTTTAATATTACTGTTCTCTGATTCTTTTTTTATTACATATTTTTAGGTTAGCTTTTATAACACTTAATTACTCAAATATAAATGAAATTTTTTACACTTGAATATTAATATATTCTTTTAAAAAGGTTTAAATATAATTTTATTAATTTTTTATATTATTTTTACAGATGTATGAGATTTGAAAATCCTCAGTTGGTTTAAAAAAAACGGCTTCAAAATGATGGAGGTAACAGCAGAAGATGAGGCTCAAGCTGTTTTATTAGGAGGTATGGAGGGAACTCAGTACATCACAATTCAAAGAGCTGATGGAGAAAGCCTAGGCAAAGGAGTTCCACTCTTTACATTAAATAGTGAAATGATTTCGGAAGGAATGGTGGTTGATATGATCAATGGTGTTGGACAAGACTATAATGCAGGCACTCAATATTATGAGACTGAAGACTTGCTGCCGCATGTACTGACAGAGGTAAAAATTATATTTATACATTTATTTTTATTTAATATTTATTGCGTATTTCCATTATTAAAGTACTACCATCTTGATGCTCAGGAGGATCGGAGCAGACTTGCAGCAGCCCTTGTAGCTGTACAGCTGCAGCAACAACAGAAGCAACAACAAATGCACAGTCATCCACATCCTGATGATCCTACTTTACAAGATGTAACACAGCTGGAAAGTCTACCTCCTGTCAATACTTATGCAATTGAAACAATTCAAGATCCTAACCCACCTCCAGTTTATCCCTCTATGCAGAACTTTAAAAAAGGAATGCAACATGTGAAACATGAATTTGTTAATGTTAAGTGCGAAGATGATGTAGATATCTCTGCGGAAAGTAGTGAAGATGCAGTACCTACTCCTGGTCCTAAAAGGTCACTACCTCATAAAAAGAGGATACCTAGAAAATTAAAACAGCAAAGCAAGAAATCTGTGATGAAAAAAGAAAGTGTTCGTTCTAATCAAGATGGAGTTATCACGGAAACCACGTCTAAAGCTCAAGGGAATGCCTTTAAATGTGAACTTTGTGGAAATAAGTTTAATGGGCAACTGAAATTTTTTGAACATTTAAAGGTAAATATTAACTTTCTGTAATTATTTGCTAATCTTATTACAGACTAATACTAAGTTTTTAAGATTTAAATTTCATTAAGAATAATATTATGTTTCAAATAGAATATCATTTTAGCAGAATTTATTATTTTAATAGAATAATAGTATATAATTTTTAATCAAAACTTGCTATACAGTAGATCTGTTTTTCCCTAAAATTAATGTTGTGCTTTTTACTCATTTTATTCTCAAAAACAAAAGACATTTTTCATGCTAGGTTATGTATGTTTGACCATAATTGTGTCTCCAATAAAGTATAAAACATAAATTCTTCATTTTCCATTAATGTTTGTTTCTTTTTCTTTGCAGTCACATTACGAACCTCTTAAAGAAGAAAGGAGAATTGTAAGTCAACCTGTAAATAATAATATTACAATAACTTTACCCAGCATACCACAACCAACAGTTCAAGGAGTTCAAGTTATCGAAAATACCATAGAAGAATTCAGTGAACCTGAAGATATTATGGAAGGAATTAGGGATGTTGGTATGTTCAATTTTTACATTAAACACTTCAAAACATAGTACTACAAATATAAAGTTAGTAACTTACAAATTAGAGTTGAATTAAAATAATATTCTTTCAGTTGAAGAGACTGGTGCACAAATTGATGATGATGATGATCTTGATGAAGATCCATTGCCTGACAGTACTAATGGTTCATCGATATGGACAATATCGGAAGTGCCTGGACAAGTTGAACAAGAAGAAATGATTGAACCATCTACTATAAACGAAGAAGACTTTTTTGAAGAAGATAAGCCTAAGCCACCTGTACAAACATCAGTTAAGAAAAAGAAAGCCAAGCCTAAAAAACCAAGTGAGTGATAATTTTATAAATTTATATAAAATAGAAAAAGACATTTAGAATAAAAAAATTTAATTTAATTATCTCATTTTTCAGCTGATGAACTAACTTGCCCAAACTGTGATCGATCATTTCATCATAAAAATAGTTTAGTTTATCACATGCGTTCTCATAGCGGAGAAAGACCGCACCAGTGTGAAGTCTGCGGTAAAAGTTTCTTTGCAGCAAGTGCATTAAAGGTAAGTCAGCAATAATTAAACGAGTTCTCATGATAATATATAGAATCTCACTTATCTTCTATCAAACTAATAATTCTTATTACTTTCAGGTTCACAAGCGACTGCACAGCGGGGATAAACCTTATAAATGCGAAGATTGCGGACGCCACTTCCGTCAGTGGGGCGATCTTAAGTATCACTCAACAAGCCTGCACTCAGAGCAGCGACAGTTCCAATGTGAGTACTGCGGCAAAGATTTTGCACGTAAGTATTCGCTCATTGTTCACCGACGCATCCACACGGGCGAGAAGAACTACGGTTGCGAGTTTTGTCACAAGACCTTCCGGGCAAGCAGCTATCTGCAGAACCACCGCAGGATACACACGGGCGAGAAGCCACATCCCTGCGATGTTTGTGGCAAACCCTTCCGTGTACGCAGCGACATGAAGAGGCACATGATGACCCACTCGCGTACAAATAATCGCGCCGATAGGGCGCAAACCAAAAGCACGACGGCCCTAAAAACTCAAGCGAACGGTAATAAACTAGTTTACTATTATAATGTTATACTATTTAACTTTGAAATTTTTATTAAAAATAGATTTATTTAATTAAAAATTCGTTTTTGCTAAACGTTTTTATTATTTTTTTAGTAAACGGTGAAATTGATGACGAAGATGGAATCAACAAAACAAGAGTAATAAATGAAATTGTGCATGAATTGAAGCTGGAGGTTGATCCTAATTCAGCAGTCGTCGAACTGGTTGGAGCTACCGGAACCGCGGACGAAAACTCAGAAAGTATACTGCCGCATGTAACTGTGCAATCACTGGAATACGCAGCGTCGCAAGTGACGGGACCAACAAATGTCGATTCGTCGGTAGAGAGAGATCCGCTCGAAGCCGTTGTTGGTCGGACATCTGATGCTTTGTAAGTTCTGAATTTTATACAAGTTTAATAAAATAAATAGAAGTGGTTTTCAACAAACGAAGATGTAAAAGATGTTTTTTAAAAAATAATAATCGATGTTTCGGGAAATTTATAAGGGCCCCTTATCAAGACTTACAGTTTAACAATTTAAATACATAATTAACTCTCGAGAGAAGAATTTAAAAAAAAAATACTTGACTACAAATTGGAAAAATCGAAAAAATTATTATGTTTTATAGTAAATTTCATAAGACAGTACGATTAATTTTATAAGATGGATCGTAAAATTTTCTACACTTATAATAAAAATTTTTGTAAAGTATAACTTTTTAGATTTTTCCAATCTATGACAGCTTTACTGTGCAATATTGTATATTTTTCCATAGATTCTTCTCTCAATGTACGTAAATTTAAGAATTTGACTGTATAGAATGTGCACTGTTGTAAAATTACAGTTATAAAGAAGTAATATATGTCCCTACGTTTATTAAAAAGTGAAGTTTATTTTCTCAAAATATTAAGATAAATTGATTTTGCGATTAATTCAACTAAAATTTAATTTAATTTTAAAATTCACAAATATGATAAGAAATTATAACAAAAAAAACATTTATTCTAAAAAAATTATCAAATTTCTAACATTTTTTTTATTTGTTTCAGGAACTTTGATACTATGCATCTGTATTCTATTAACTTGTAAAAACAATGGTGGCCAGTGATTACGCGACATTACTGCGTTTCGTGATGGATAAAAGAAATGCAGATCTCGTTAAACTATTTAGTTAATATTGCAAAAAATATTAATTTTTTACGTAATCTTTTTTAATAAGTGAAATCGTATTCTGTTTAATTTTCAAAATAAGACTGGTTAGAGCATGACTAGAGTGGAATATGTATGTAAAACATATACACTTCGGCTATACATTTTAACATACTTATCGCGGTATTTATTACAAGTTATTTTTCTTTAATTTTATTAATCAAAATTATTGACTTCTTTGTTCTTTTTTTATAAAAGTATAGGTAATGATGTTATCTTAGTGTATGAAACAATATTATTAATGCAAAAATGTATAAATTTTATATATATATATATATATATATGGCATAAGAAAATTAGAAATAATATAAGTTTAGATATATTTATAAATTTCGCCGCGATGATTATGTTTTAAAAAATTGAAATTTTGTTTGACTACATTTTAAAAGAATTTCAATCGACTTTAAAAAGATATTGTTATATCTTGCACAACCGATCTGTATATACACATCACACTCTTATAAATATATCCTGCATACGTATTATATAAACGTATATAACAATGTATGCTGTAACATTTATAGCAGCAGTATATACATATATGTATGTTTTAAATTTAGCGATTTATACACAGATCAACGTTGAAAAATATATTTTTTATTACATGGCAACGTTTACAGAAAGATAAATGTCTTTACTTTAAAAAGTCTTTTTAATTATCATCCCATTACAATAATACTGGTACTGAAACAGCAGCAGTTGAGGAAGTGTCTTTTCCAATAAAGGCTTGAAGAAGTAATGTCATGTCCATCGATTCAAGTGCACTTTGTAATTTTTCCGCCGCTTGTTTACTGGATATCCTAAAGAATTCAAATATAATCTATTAAAATTAATATTTAAATTAAACGTAAATTTTTTTCGCGCAAATTTTTTGTTATATAAAATATAGTTTTAAATTTATATAAGCTTATTAAATATGAAGACTAATATTTATTTTTTAAATTTGTATTCAGCGATTAATACAGATAAAAATACTGTGTACATAAATTTTAAAAATACTATTTTTAATGTATTTAAACAAACTATAAGATTTGAGCAAAAAATATTTTTGATGATACTCTAAATTTTTATTAAAAGCTGTAAATGTATTGACTATTTAAAAATATTTGATTTTACCTTCGAGAACCTCTGGCGCGTTCCCAATCGACGTACAGATCCGTAACAGCAGCATGTAACCTTTGTAAAATTTCAGAATCCGTCGCCATTTTTTTTCGTAAATCGGGTTCGTTAGCTAATAGTTCCTGATACTCGGTGCACAAATCTGCGGGATTGTTTTTCATTTCCCACGTATCTAAGGCGTCCAAAATCTTTATTTTCTCTAGTAACTCATTTGCCTCTTTAATCCGTGGAAGAATCAGTTCTAGGACTCGTGATATACTTGCTTCAGCAACGTCTATATAGCAATGATTCAATGTAAATTATTCTACTTAGTTTAATAAGACGTTGAAACAAAATATAAAACATACCGCAAAAAACATCAAGCTTGATTTTTCTTTTGGTAGCCTCTTTAGTGAGAATATCTCGCAGAATAATTATCGTCGATATGTTTTCACTAAGAAAAGATGCTCCACCTTTCCTATTAAAACGGTGTATTTTTATATAAAAATAATAAAGTTTATGAAATCTATTTTCTACAGTTAAATATGTTCGCTTACTTGTATTTACATTTCAATAATGTCCCAATAAAAGTCGACGTGTAAATCATTGTGGCTTCATTTTCCTCTTCTTGGACCGGTGGTCTTTCCGGCACGTCTGGTAATGCAAGTGCGAGCCAAGCGTGCAACTAAAATCAATTTATAATTATACATTTTTTCAAATGAATTTGTTACAGTATCATATATTTTAGTTCTGTATACCTCAGCCATAGAAAATCCACCGGATAAACGCAATTCGTTGAAGGGCCCGCCTAAAACTGACTGTTTGTCGTCGACATGCAATCTCGAGTGAAGAGACAAAGCACAGATGGTAACTAATATTTTTCTACAGCATTTCGGTTGAATCTACAACAATATCAATTTTATTTATTCGGAACATAATAAATAACATTTTTCAATAAATTGTATTGATGCAGTCACAGCAAGATATTGTATAAAATTCCACAAACATACCTGCGAGGTAACATAGACTTGCAGAGTTCCAGGTTGACCCTCGATGCTCCGTAATCTCATTTCTAATCTATTTGTATTGTCCTAAAAAATATTGTGTCAACGATTTCATTGTTCGCTACAGCGCACAAATTAAGTAATGAACAAAAGGCAAATAATTATTACTTGGCAGCGGTACGTTACTAGAGCAAAGTTGCCCTCGTTTGGATCACAAGTCGACAGACTCATTACGGCATTGTTACCCTCGACGTCCAACAGTTCGATCGGCGTGTCGGACTGAATTAGAATATTGTCGATCGATCTGTCCAGCTCCACCAGAAATGTATACGACGCATCTTCCTTATTCAGCGTCATCCTGATCATAAGAAAAGATATAGTTCCGAATTTTTGCAAAAGCATAATATGAATTATAAAAAGCTACTATAAGCCGACACGTACCGATGATTAACCGAGAGAATCATTGGGGCAAGATTGTCGCTGAAAAAGGACGGGCTTGTGTACTCCTTTTTCAGCTCCTCTTCAAGAAGCTCGATCTCGGCCTTGAGCTTGGCCAGCCCGAGCTCGCCTTGGGCCGCCTCCAGCAGACCTGGCGGCTTCGTCGTCAGGCCAAACACCTTGCCGGAATATGTTGTCACAAGTAGCTCTGGATAATCGCCGGAGCTCACGGCGCCGCCTACCACCGTGCTGATGCTCTCGCCTGCGCTCTGTGGGAACAGTCAGATTTTTAAGAAGGATATTGTATACTGACTTAAGGTGTGGTAAAGGAGAATTTGTAGATGTAAGTGTGGTTCGCTTGATACAATAGAAACTGTGTTTTAAGATTTTTGGTACTGGTATAAATTTAACATATTCCAATCAATCCAACAGCATCAACAAATATCCAAGAACCAAAGGGCAGTATATAAAGCACATATCCATCAACTCACATATCGAAACCTAAGAATCGGCGTGATATCCTCATCGGAAGGCAGAGTGTGCACTTCAATGGAGCCGTCCTGCCTGCCGACTATCAGATCGACCCCGTCTTGGATCTCGAAGGAGTCGAGAGAGGTAATTTCCGAGCCCGTCTGGTTCAACAGCCAGCTGATCCTCAGGTTCTTCTCGTGGTCCAGCATCAGTAAGCCAACCTTGCCGTCGATCGTGCCCATCAGGATGCGGTCGTTAGACTCCGTGTCGCCTTCTCTGCACGAGTAAAGTGGAATAAATTTTTAGTTTTAAAAATGTAAGAGGAGATGAGTGTTGTTTCGGTGTTGATTTCTTGTTTATTCGCGAACGAACCTGTATGGCGTGAGTATCGTCGGTACGCTCGGCAATCGCAGAACCGTTGGGCTCTTGGTGCCGAAGAGCACTCTGATCTACAAGATAAGAAAAAATAAAGTTTCGATGACTATAGGTAATTAATATTTCGAATTTTTATTTGTTAGTATTCCGAGTACAAAGGATTGATTGAAAGAAAAATGGAAGAAAAAAAGTGAAAACTACCGCGCAATCACCACAAGCGAGGACGGCAATAACCGCGCTGTTGCCGACCGGCAGAAGAACGACGTCCAGCAATTTTTCCCCAGCCAGATAAGAATCGGAGTCCTTACAGTCACGGTAGCGATGATAAAGATCCCGGGCGCAAGCCGCCAGATCTGGTCCCAAAATGTAACTACAAACATTTTTTTAAATGTTTATAAAAGTTTCTATCCGAAGCTTTAATGCGCATAAGTCTAAAAATATATTTGCTTACAGTGCCGTGATGGGCTCGATGAGGCTGGTGTCGAATTCGAGGAACAGCTTTCCTTTTTTCGTGTAGCCCTTGACGGTATTGCCGTGGGCGAGGAAGATTTTGTCTCTTGGACAGGCGACCATACCGCCAAGCACCACTCGGTTGATCTTCGGGCCTGGCAGCGATTTGAACAGAACCTGAAGCTCGCCTTTTTTGAAACCTGGGATGAAGATGAAGATACTTATAAGCGAAGAGAAAATGTAGAATGTTGTGATAAGTTTTGAAGTGCCGGTATTGATTTGAGGAGAATTAATTTTACGAAAAAAATCGTTCAGTTGAGAGTGATTTAGAAAATTGAACATTATAGGTATAATTTTCAGAATAAATTATAAATTTTTGTTAAGTCTTTAAAGCCGTATTTAATTCAGAATTTTGTTCAAAATAATTATCTATTTAGAAAGATATAAAAGGAAATAAAAAATATTTTCATAAAAAATTTTACATTGTATCGGTAACACTTTAACAAGCGCAATGATATATTTAACACTCTCTCTTAAAACGTCCGTAGCTATCTGACAACCACATGCTTGTCAGTTTCAATAAGTAATATACTTAACGATTACTTAGCATCAAAAGTACTTACACTGTACAGCTCCAACCCTACCCACATAAAACTGCATAAACAACTCCAACCAGAAAAAAAAACTCGAAACCACACCAACACTTCCCACTCAAAACCAGCCAAACACCAAAAACTATCACTCCCATCAACAAAAAAAAACCATCAATTCATAATCACCAAAAATTTGCAGCACCCCATCATGATCGGCCACGACGAACCTCTGGGGCTGCTTCGGCTCAGCGGCTGGCAGGATCCGCGTGGTGCCGCGCGAAGTCACCCCCACGCTCGCGTAATCAACTCGCGTCAGTACCAACGTCATCTTTACCGGCCCTTATCTCTTCTTTCTTTTTCTTCTGGCTCCGCAAAATGTTACATTTTTTATTTGGTCCTCCTGCAGAAGTACTTTGGAAGAGCGTCAAGCGCATTCGAGAGCGAGGCTGTATAGTTTTGATCAACAATGAGGCGAAACGTGCGGTAGCAAGTATATACGCCGATCGATTTTGCCCATGGCAACCGGGAAACCGTAACAATCATCCGGAGAGAGCCGCGGACGATGAAAATGCGGGCGACTATATTTTTTTTGAGGGTTCGGTTAGGGGTGAGTGGGGTGGGTGTGTTTTTATTGGTAAGAGGATGGAAATGCAGTAATGAGTCTGGAATTATGAATAATTGATTAATTTTTTTAATTAGGAGTTTACTTTAACTTTTATTCGTGAAAGTTGGAAAGAGAAATATATTAAAATTAAATTTGGGAATAAGAAGAGGGTGGTAATCAAATTAAGAACGCTGATTAATAGTTGTATAATATTTATTTTATAAATTCAGCTCGGATCTATAGTTTAATAACTGATTCTAGATTTCGTCTGGACTGGTTATTAACTTACAGAAATAGTTTATTATTTATCGGGAACATATAACAGCATCTCTGCTTATTTCGTCGCGGAGATATTTTTAATGTTATACTATAAACATTGTGCCGGTTTTTAATAACTCGTAATTAAAAATTCACCTACTTAAAATATGAAATAAAACTTTGATTACATCAATAAAATTGTTATAAGTAATCAAATTTTGTATAAATAAACGCTCATAGATCAAACCGATAAATTTTGAATATGCATTATTATATTATTTGGTTAGTATTTTTAATACTATTCATTGTAAGCGCTATTTCGAAAATTTAAAATATACGGCGAGTTATTTTCAAATAATTTATTGATAAAATTAACATAATATTCCAATTGTCTATTTAGATTTTATCGTTCAATAATCACAATTACTTGCTGCATTAGATCATTTAATACGATTATTTAAACATCTTAAAATAATTACAATTTTTGGCATTAAACGGTCGGTAATACAAATCATTATGTCGCTTAAAAAGCTAATTGCACATTTTTTGCCTTTCCACGTATGCAGCATAGTTCATTACTTTTAAATAAATCGAAAATATATGGTTATTCACTGTAATTGTGATCAGTAAAATATTTTAAATGACACTGTGTTAATAAAACAGTTTTCAGTCGGAGCATTATTCTGAATAATAATTGCATAAACTGAAAGTCAGATTAAATGCCTGTATATTATTTAGTGAGATTGTCGATATATCTCAATCAAATTTCACGAGATAATTTCAAAGTTCTCTTTGAATCAACGATAAAGAGATGTTTTTTAACGTATCATATTACTTTTCTGTATTAGATGTGTATTATTATTACTTAGCAGATTAACGTATGTACATCACTCATTAGACAAATCTTTAAACACTCAAACTTTGCAAATCAAATACACAGATCGTGGGTTTCAATAACAGTTTTCGTATTATTAATAGATCGAAGGCATCCGTGATAGAATAAATTATTCATATTATAAGGGTAACATTTTTCTTTGAAGAATAACACTTTCAAATTAGACATGGTATAAAACAGAATGCAGAAACGTAGGTACATTAAAGTGCTTTTTTAGAAACTTTTGAAAGTCTTTAAAATTATGGTTAAACATAGTCAACAGTATGTATTGAGTTTAAGATAAATATTATATAATCGACATTCTATACGTGATCGAAATTCGAATGATTTACTATTTAATTAATGATCAATCTTCAATGGACGTTTTTCACATCATTTTCGAAATTTGCATTTAACGAAAAGATTTTGCAATAGTTGGGCATTTAAAGTTTTATATATTCCACAAACAATTATTTTTTACATTCAAATGTACTTAATTATGGAAAAGAATTTGCCATTAACATAGCTTTTTAATATACTTGCAGGAATTGAACTAAATAATAAGCATTTCAAAACGCGACTGTTAATCTTTATAGACTAAGACAATGATTTGCACTGCAAACATGTTTGGCTAAGTCGCGCAGTCTTTTCACATAAATTATTTCATTATGAATAAAATAAGCCTTCAAGTAATTTTTGTTTCAGAAAGCCATAGTACAATCGTAGTCATGTCACTACTAAGCATAAGAAGACTATAGTCTTTTATAAAGCAGAAAATTATTTCCTCTGTTTGTTAACTTACTCCTAACAAAATTTTAATGTTTAAAATGTCTTTACGTTCAATAAAACAAATACGAATAAAATCCATTATTCTAGGTAATACAATATTAATTTCAGTTCTAGTTAAGTTTTATAAAATCGTGTAATTATAAAATCGCATATTTGTGAAAACTTGATCTAATTTTTAATATTTTTTTTTTCCTTATATACGTCCATTGTGGCCTTAAGCAGCCTAGAAAAATTGCGATTGTACGCTTGAATATGATTAACCATGTAATACTTAAAATTTGATTCTTTTAGTAAATACATAATGTATTTTTATAAAATAAAATGGCATCAGTATTAACAATGGCTGCAGTAGTAATAGTAAAAACGATAATTACATTTAAATAAATATTGCAATAGTATACTAGTGTACAAATAATAGTAATATAACAATGGTAAAATGAGCAGATAGACTTATTGGTATTTTGTGACTAGCATCAACATTATCTCTTTTGCATTCCATTCTTCTTTCACTCACCCATTTTCTCCTTTATATTTTTCCGTATTAAAGGCGCACACTTTTATTTAATATTTATTTGTTCTTTATTTAGCAGTAAAATCTGGCCAATAGTTAATGTAATAACGTTGTGTAGAACCCTCAAATAGCCTATCTAGCCACATTGGTAAACCATCCAATAATTTATCTTGATATAAAACATCGTCTTTCTGTGTCTGAAAATTTATATATTTATGTTTATAAGTGAATGAAATAATATGATTTTAGTTTTAATAATAAGTAAAATACGGCTTTAAAAAACTTACTTCCTCTTGTGAAACATCAGAATCACTTGAGCTATCAAAACCAATAAATGCACCAGCTTCAGCATCTTCGGGTCGTGCTAATCGTTTGGTCATTTTTTCCATACGCTAAAATGAAATTTATATATTTTATTTAATTTATATAAATTTATTTATATTATATTTTGTTTTTATCAAAGTCCTCTATATTCTTAAATACAAACCTTGGAACTTTTTCCTTTTTTACTTTCTGGATGTTTTGCGTGGTACATACAAAAGTATTTACGATGTCCATTTAATGATAGGACAGTTCCTACGCAGTTTTTAGCATTTATATTTAATTCTCTAGGTTCTGGCAAGCTAAGAGTCAAAATTTTCTTATACCATTCTAGCCCTCGCTCTAGCGATAAATGACTAAACAGTAAAGTTTTATTTTTTCTACAAAAGAAAATGTTTCATGTAATTTTTTTAATAATGCGTCTTCAAACTCTAATAAATCGTACGTTATATAAAAGGTGGTTAGCCCGTTTATTTCAATAAATAGAATAAATAAATAATATTTGCAGTACATACCTATATGGCCATACAGCCCTATGAAATGATGGCAATAATTTTAATTTCGTTTGAGAATCAACTAGAAGAACAATAGTTCGACATCCTGGTTTGAGAAGACGAACGAGTCCATTATATGTTTCGGCTCTCATTTCATGAAGCCTTAGTTGGGGTGGAGTAGTGACAGCCTTTGAATTCTCTTTGAATTGACCATATTTTGCTTGTACACTAGCTTCCTCTAACTTACTACAATAATATATAATAAAATAGATTTTTTTTTTAATTTTAATGCTAAATAAAAAATAGAATTGAAATTCTACGTACACTAAATACGACATTCCATAGCCTACAGCTCCAATTAATAGTAAAGTTGCGAGAACAGATAATAAAGGAAGTATTTGTTCTTTTGTGAGATTATCAGAAAGATAATCAACTGCTAACATTGCTTTACCAATCAGTTTATCAACAGTACCCTAAAATAATTATTAATATATTAATCTGTTAAAGTTTAAATATTTGAAAATTTTAGTTTTTTTCAAAAACCATTACCAAAGCGTGTTCATCTGTCAGTTCTTGAACCACTGCAGCATAAGGCAATGCCTCCGAAGATCGCAAAAGCCTTTGAACTGTTTGCTCTAAACTTAAGCGAGTTTCGTTCCATTGATTATCATCTGCAGTTGCATCCGCCCAAACAGACGAAAACCATTCATACTTTATGTGACTAGAATCTCTTCTCCAAATAATTACAATATGATCCATTGGATTAATTGGACTGCCTTCACTAGCCGAAAGTGCCGAAATAAACTGTGGTTGCGTCTCTTTGAAAACGTATGCATATCTCACTCGCTCAGTGCTACAATAAATAAAAAATAAAGTGAAATTAGTAATTTTATTTATGCATGAATTTTTCTCAGTTAACAAAGAATGATACCATCAAAACCTTTTATCAATAATAAATGTAAACTTTACCTGTAAGGTGCAGCCAAGGCAGCTTGTCGGAATTTATTTCTTGCTAATTCATTTTCAGGACTGTTTTGTGACACTAAAACTGCACATAAACGTTTTGCTGGTCTTTGCCATTCTTGAGGACAAACAGAATCCAACATAGCTTGATTAGAAAGCCTTGGCAATATCAGGAATTTATTATTTCCAATCATATTATGCATCATATCACTTGGAATATCTTGCATGCTAACTGATGCCATGGGTTTATCTTTTTATTATAAATACGAAATAAGAAAATGAATAATGAAATTTTTCACATTGGATTTGCTTATTTTATTTTTAAATAATTTACATATCTTTTAACTGACATAGTAAAATTTTAATATTTTGATGTCATTTATATTATGAAACAATGATAATTAAGTAAAATAATTAACAGTTTAAAAATAAAATCTCTTAATAATACTATACCTGAACAAATCCAAATGAAACACGGTCCCGGTGATGCAAGGCAACAAGCAAGTATCTCAATCTTGGTGTTGCCCGATTTTCAAATATAAGTGCTCTAATTTTATTATCAGCCCAACCAGATAGAAAACTATCTACATTATTATTATTGATATTATAAAGTAACCTATATGGGAATTTACTTCTGAGAAAATCTGAAATGTTAAATTATACATTATTATCATGCATCTTTACCTTAAAAGATATTAAAGAGTTAATAGATATTAACTTACCAACAATCTTCTGTACACTGAATAAGGAGTCTTTGTATATACTAGTCCGACCATCAAGAGTGACAGCAAGACAAGGTAAGGAATGAACGCTCAATTTTCTTGCTAGAGCAGATTCTCTCTCTGCATGAACAGTAACAAGATTAACTCCTAATGGTTCAAGCTCTTCAATTAATCGTCTCCATGTAGGTTCAACATGCAAACAAGCAAAACACCAATCTGAATAGAGAAGTATTAAATGCGGTGTTCGGAAACTCTTTGGTAAAACTGTGTTTTCATATGCTCTGGAAAATAAAATTTTAGAGTAATTATAGGTTCAAAACATTGCATTCAATAAAGTAATAAATTATAAAATTAATAATTATTTATCCAAGTTACCTATATGTTATGCTCATTTTATGATAGAGTGAAATATCTCTACTTTGGTAGTGAAATTGAAAGTTTCCAGAGAAAAATTCTTCAAATGGATCAGGCATATTGAACTGACCACTTTCCCTTCTTTGTCTAGGTAAACTTTCTTCTGTAATTCCATGGTTGTCAAATTTTCTTCTTCTTTCAGGATCAGACAATATCTAAATAAAATAAAAAAGCAACATAAGTACATAAAGAAATAATTAATGATGTTAATATTGCATTATTTAACAACCTCATAAGCTCTTGTAATTTCTACAAATTTTGTTTCAGCTGCTGGATGATCTGTTTTATCAGGATGCCTAAAAAATGAAAAACATATATGTCACAATGTAAAACGTTTTAACTTTATAATATGACTTACCATTCTTTGACTAGATGTTTGTATGCTTTACGTATTTCTTTCAATGTAGCATGCCTTGAAACTCCTAAAATGTGATATGGATTTCCCAAGGGTTCTGAAGCACTGGCTACAGGCAGTAATTGTAATACGAAGACTAGAGACAAGAGAATTATAGACACTTTCACAAGCAATCCAGTACATTGGGTATTGACTCTTGTACTGTCCTGCTTTCTTTTATTCATAATTAATGTATATAGTAAGTTTATCGTCATATTAATGTATAACTTAATCACATTGGATACTTTATTCAAATTCTGTTTAATACGATTTCTAGATTTTACTTTGACACTCAAAGTATAAAGTTCATTTGTGGCTAAGACTTTGTTGTCACTTAGACTGTACAGGTTTGAAAAGCTTCTATCCTGGCTGGACTTATCTTCAAGCTCGCCCAGATAGCACCCATCCAACGATAACTCTGTAATACTTTCACGGTCGCAGAAACCATCAGCTCTTAGATCCTCGAGAAGAGGACTTCCCAAACCACTCATTTTCTCAGCGGGGTAAAGAGCCAAAATTTTGGAGTCCCTCCAAAACAGGTGTCCTCTCTCTGCTACTCAATTTCCACACCTGCTGCAGCATCCATTCGCATCCTCTCACACATCTCCAGCCTCCCAGAAGCGTCCCTACAGCCAAAGAGCGCAGCCCAGCCGAAAATTATCTCTCGCTCTGTCGACGTCGATCCATTTCCCAGGAGCGAAAACGGCAAGCAAATTGGAGCATAGCCCTGCGTATAGGTATCCTGTCGCCACCGACAATTAGGTTATCGCGCTGCGCGGGCGAAAGGCGAAGAGAGACAGACGACTCCTCGAGACGAGGAGAAGCTCTAGGGGAGAGGTACGAAAATAGACACCTATCAACACACGATATCTCACGGACAAGGCGAGACGCGCGCCTTCTCTCTTCTTTTCTATATCACACTCCCCTTGACGAAACTCTCGATTCACTTTCACGCAGTCCGCAGTGGCACAGCCCTCGGCTTCTCCCCGCTGGCCTGCATTCTTTTCTACAAGTACACACTCGCGGGGGGAGCCACAGCTTCACCCGCACGCATATATACACACGCACTAATAACGAAAATTTATCGTCTGCAGGAGGCCCCGCGCACCAATCGAGCTACGCGCGCTGCGGCCCGCATACACACACTGACTATTGTAATAAGCTCGAGCTATGCGGAAAAAATACAACGAGCCGCCCCGCGACTCTGCTGATGTATATTCATACAGATATATATATATATATACGTACACAGCGGGCGGGGGACTCCGAGAGCGGCGCTCGCGATCGCCGAGAAGTCACTTTTGCCTATATCGATGTATATATAGATAGGCTATACGTATATAGGTGCGCGCGCGCGCGAGTCCGCCTACTACCACATCGAGCGTACGTCGATAATAAATGGGGGACGAGGCGCGCGCGTCGGGCTGGGGGCCAGCTTGGATCGGGGCTAGAAAATCGCCGGAGCGCGGTGGTTTGAATGGTTGAGCTTGCGTTGGGATTTGGTTGATTAATTATGGATTATTATATGATTTAAGTGATTTTATGGATTTACGAGTGATATTCTTAAAGTTTTGATTATTGAGCAATGTCACGAGTTAGGTTTTTTTATTTGACTTTTTGAAATGTTTGATTCAACGGAAATTTTATGGAAGTGGTTTTTTCTATGACTCGCGAGCTTCGCAATTTTCGGTGCTCCGTTTTCTTGATTGGAATTTAAATCGACATAGCATTTCTGATCAGCTGTTTTCGGCTGCGCGCGCATGTTGAGCTACTCGTATGCATATGGCGTGCGCCGCACGCTTCTGCTCTACTGTTGCCGAATGTTGTTTTAAAGTTTGTTTTTTCTATCGCTTTTAATGTAACATTTACTAAGGTTGATGTAAATGAACGTTGTTTATTTTTAATATTGTTAGGTCAGTATTAAAACTTGAGTCATTGATTAAACTGAATTCTTTTTATGTAATGACCATTTTAACCTTACTTTTTTAAGGTACACTAGGTAGACTCGAAAACAATACGTAACAACAAATTCGGTAACGTTTATTTACAATGAGTTTGAATTTACTTATAAACCGATCGACAACAGCGAGTCTAAGAGCATCGAAGAATATTCCAAAATGTTTCTATTCATCGGGTAAAGGTGGTATTCTCGGTGATCTTAAAGTTGAAGATACACCAACTTATGATACAGTACCAGTTTACGATGAAGAAAAAGTGGAAAAGCTTAGAAACATTTCGGGACTTAGTGAAGCACATCGTAATATTCTGTATGGAAGGAAGCCATACAATGAAAGTAAAGGAAGGTTCCATGATGCATTATGGTACAAAAGAAGAATGTTAGGAAGATATGGTATAGAAGCATCTGATGTGTCTCCAGCAATAGCTTGGCCGACTAGAGAAGAGATTGAAGATAAAAAAGAATATGAAAGAGTTGCTTATCCACGAACTATACAGGAAATATGGAAAGAAATAGAAGAGAAGAAAAAGACAGAAGCTTTAGAAATTAAAGCAAGGTAAGTCTATGAATCTTTTGTACTATTTTATATAAATTTATGTCTAAGAAAAGGCAATAGTACACACAAAAAGTAGTAAAGAAGTCATATTTCCTCCATATAGGATTATTGTTAGAAAAAGGGATAAGATTTCTATAGTGAAGTTGATAATTAATTGTTTTTTAAATAATTATTTTTTTGTCTATATTTTGTGTATACTTTATGATATGTTTTATCGATTTGAATGTGAATTGCAAACTCTTAATATTTCAACCCCTAGATAGGAACTTATATTGGTTTCTTGAAATTTAAAGAGATGAGAAAAAAAAATTAATTTGAGATTCTCACAATTGATTGTTTAAAATATTAATTACTGTATAACAATAGAAATTTTTTTTATTTTAAAAATGTAATATTTTATTTTATAAATTTTCATCATTAAAAATAATTTTTTTAATTTTAGAGAGGAACATATAGATAAAGTTGTAGCTCAGTTTGATAAATGGCAAACAGCTTTACAAGCTAAAATTGCAAAGAAAGAAGCTGAATTAGAAGCTGCCAAGATGCATAAAGAACGAGCATTGCAAGAAATTAAAGAACAGTTTGGATTTCATATAGATACTCGTGATGAGAGATTCCAGGAGTTGATAGCTAAGAAAGAAAAAGAAGATAAAAAGAAGAGGAAAGAAGAAAAGAAGAAAAAGAAAGAGCAAAGAATGTTATACCTTTTACAGAAGAAAGAAGAAGAAATGAAACAAAGAATAGAACGTGAAAAAGCAGAAGCATCCATGGATGATAAAAAGGATAGTAAAAAAGAAGATTAACCATTTTGAAATTCTGTACAGTTTGTTATACACATATTAAAAAAATTTTTAAAATTAATATATATTAAAAGTTTTTTTATTTGATTCTTTAGTTTCATATTTTATTATTAACTTCAAATTATTTCATAAATGATTTTTATATTTTTTATAATTGGTATTGATTCGCTTTTTATAAAATTAATTAAACTGTTTTTGTTTTGCCTACGGAGATAATTCTATTTGAAAATAAAAATCCTTTTTTGTTACATCATTTAGTTTACATATGTGATAATGAGATGAAAGAGATACAATTTTCTTTTCCGCTCAAACAGCTTATCAACTATGTCTTACAATATTAAAAATTACATATGCAATAAAGATCGAGGCTATTAAGTTAAAAAATAGGTCTGCAAATATTTAACTTAAAAAAAAATTAAATTAGAACTTAACTTTTAAAGGTGTAAACACGAAAATATTTTTAGATTTATTAGAACATAATAAAAATTTTAAAACTTATTAAAAAAAATTAAACAATAATATTCAGCTGATAGTCTAGATTCTAAAAATAATATTATCATCATAAATTAAAAAGATCTAATATTGAATATTGCATATCACTTTTACTTTGAAAATTTTAGTAGTTTCAATAATGCCAAAAAAAAAAAAAATAATAATTTTGAAAAAACCGAAAAAAATTTGTATAATAAATACACGCATAAATACAGTTTCCCACTATCTCGTGTACCAATCTGTCAAATAAACAAATTCTTTAACGCAGCATATCATCACTCGCATTATCTCGCACAATAATCACGAGCCACACAGGACAGGTCTATCGCTCTAAAAATAAGCAGTCTTTAATAGCGTCTATGAAATTGTAAATATTATATTTAATATTTCCTTAACTAATACAAAAGAAAAACATTACACACTTTTTCTATAAGGACTAGGAGAAGTAGTGTTTCCATTACTCTAGTTACATTTCTGTAATAAATAACGCGTATTCCGTTGCACAAATCAGGCACTGTGTATCATCGTCCCATACAATCATTTACTCCTCGTGGCCCACATCCTCCGTCCCTGGTATACAGCGCCTCGTCCCGCAAATAAATAACTGCATGCATATTCGCGTAACGCGCAAAAACGGATAATCAGGGCAGACACTGGTCCGGGAGTATGAACTCAGGGACCTGCGGCTGCTGCCCGTTCGGACATCTGCTTCTCGCTGGGTCGTCGATGAGGATCAGGCGGATTTTTCCGGTTCTTAGTGAGCTGCTCGCCGATGGATGTCAGGCGGATTGGAGCTGGGACGGCGAGGCGAACTCGTAGAACTGGAAGCTGAGCTCTTCGCCGAAGAGGTTGTCCGTGCTGACGACTTCGGACTCGGCCATGTTCAGGCCGAGGGTCGAGGGGTTCAGGTCCGTGACGAGGTAGCCCTCGCCGATGAGGCCGCACTCCTCGGCCACCACTTCTTTGGATACCGGGTTCAGGAAGTCTGAGGAAGAAATGCAGAGTTGTTAGATAAGCGGTTGTTGTTGGGTAAGTGTGGTAAATGGTGTTATTAATCTGTTTCAGATAACGTTTTACTGAGATGCGCGGTTTCTCTCTGAGAAACGATTTTTGCAGTATTTTCTAGTCAGCTGGGTGATTCTTTTTTTCAATTTTCAATCCAAAAGTGATAAGCACCTATTTTATCAAAAATTTCAAAAAGCACCTTCTTCCATTAAGGTATCGAAAATGAACTCTACTAAAAAAGCCAGTGTGGGATCCACAGGACATTCAAGGAACACATTTGGGATATAGTTTCCAGACATTTCTCTTGTAGATTCCACATGAATTTGTAAAAATTCGTGTATAATACAATATCGATATAAGATTCGCGTGGAACCCGTGGGTATCTGAATGGGAACTATCAGGATCAACATGGAATCCACGTGGTTCCCACATATTTCCCTCGTGTGTCTTACACGGACTCCACATCGTTTTTGCATTACATAAGAATTTTCATAAATTCATGAGGGAAACATGTGAGAATTATGTGGAATCCACGTAAGTCCTATATGGTACCGCAGTGAAATCTCGTGAAGGCCCACGTGGTTTCCACCAGCCATGATCTTTCTTAGGAACAAGCCTCTACGTTAACCGATAATAAGCGCACCATAATGCACACCTCAATTTCAATCAAACCAGAATTAATCATCAAGGCATTTTTGCCATTCGCTCCAAACTCTACAAAATCACCCAATCACTCCTCTTCTTCAAATAAAGAAAAAAACTAAAATCCAAACATCAAGAACAAAAAATTGAAATCATACCGGTCTCCTTAACGGGACAGTGCTGATCTGCCTGCTGAGCGACCGGCTGGCACTGCTGATTGTTGTGAACAAGCTCTCCATTACTGGAGACCATCATCGGCACGAGATACTGGACTTCTACTTCGCGTTTGATGCCGCTAAGTATCTGCTCGGCGCAGTGCTCCAGTGTTATCGTGTCGACGATGTTTTCCTCCTCCTCGTCAGCGGCTGCGGCGGGCTGGGCGATGCTGGCCGTCGCGGCTGCCACCTCGTCCATCGTCACCACACGTCTGTTGCAAATGCAGAGAGAGATGTGGATGAGTTTTTC